>JAQGAB010001018.1:0-19533 GCA_034696565.1 Isotomurus graminis
GCGTGATTATGCTGGCAATCCACGTCACAGGCAAGGAAAACTTTGGATTTCGAAGGGTCCCTTGCGCAAAGAGCATTTTCGATACCTCCACCGATAACTGCAAGCGATAAGATGTAAGAACAGATGAAACTTCGGGGCAGCGTGAAACACGCTTATAGTTTCAATACAACAGTTTGTTACCTTCGTAGGTCAATGCCAATAAAACCCCCAGAGCAAGCACTTTGACAGGAAGTATTGGAAACATGATGTACTTGTATGCTAGCAATTAACAATTGCACAAAATCAGAGTCACTTTGGACTTTGGAGAGACAATGAAATGAGAAGAACAAGAATCGACGAGTTTTAACAGAAAAGAGAAAGTGGAATCGATCTCCAGTAGAGCTAAATGATACCCTACATTCATTCATTCACTTGTTTCTTTTTGGCCTACTTTCAAGTTCAAGGCCAAGGGTACTATTTGTACTATTTTGTACACTACCTTTTCTTTCCCTTTGGCACAATAATACAAGACGTTAGTCCCTTTGTAGGGTATTCAATGCTTCGGATTAAATTATATGAGTCTAAGATATAAGTCTTGCAGTGTTCAGTGTACTATAATTTAAAAAAATACAAATACATCTGGCTGGGTTTTAGTGTGCTGTGCATATAAAGACAACTAAAGGTTTGCTACAACTACGCTTGTTTAGTAGAATACATACATAAGGTAAAATTTTTGGTATCAACAAATCATTCTTTATGTGGAGCTTGTCAATTGGACCTGGAAATGATATTCAATGAAACTAGCGGACAGAAATACCGCTTATACCAGAATTTCAGACTCAGCTCGAACTCTTGAGAGCTTGAGAGGGATTAACAAACTTATCTTCGTCTAATCATTGATTTTGTTCTAACCAAGAGTTGTAATGTTATGGAAATGTTGCTAAAGAATTGGCAGGCTTTTGGTAAATCTGTCTGTTTTTTCATGTGGCAGTAGCGACCGACACCTCAGTTCTTCTAATATGCAATAAAAGTATGGACGACAAAGATAGAAAACCTGGAGCTTCGAAGTTAGATTTGAAAGTGAAGGATACGGACAAAATCAAAAGGTCCGGTTCCAAGACTGAAGCAGAGTTGATCAAATCGAAAACAAAGGTGGTGGACGAGGATGAGTTCCAGCCCAGTTTATGGAAAGCTCCATCCAGCACCTTTTCCATTCCAAAGATCTCCGTGAATGAGTTGGCAGTGGAGTTGCATGGATTGGAGCCGAGAGTCTCTACAACAGCTAACAGTACAGCGCTGAGTACCACGACAGCTGAGGCAACAGACGGCGGGGGTTCTTCGTCTTCTGATGAGGCACAGAACGTCCATGCAAAGATCTTTAAGGACCATCAACGGGAAGAAGGCGACAGCAGTGGAATTCACCAGCATTTGAAGCAATGGCGAAGGAAACTGCTGATTCTGATATGGCTTAACTTTACAATGCGTTACAGAAGAGCGTTCAACACGATGATTGAAGTAATTGTCCCTATCCTCATTCTATGTGTGTCGGTTTATGGATTCATTAACAATGGCAGAATTCCTTCGATCACTGACTCACTACCTAATAATCAAGCACTCACTGACTCTGACGCTTGTGTGTAAAAATACTATAAAAGGATTCTTGCATTGACGGATCTGGTTAAAATTATATTTCTTTCCAGTTAGTCCATTCAACATTATGTCAAGACAAGTGATTCTCGAAACATTCTGCGCAGATAATCATATCTGCAACAGTTCCACGAGAGCCCAGGATAGACACTACTTGTTGGTGTACGCTCCAGAAACTGCATTCACGACTAAGCTGGTCAAGTCAGCGTTAGAAGTGTTGAAGCTACGTGACATTCCTGGCTCGAAACTGGTTCGTTGGAATTCATTAGATTTCTTGTGGTCGTTTTAGTTATATTACTCTCGGAACATAGGTTGGAGTTAATACAGCCCAGCAAGTGGAAGATCATTGTAAGAAACTTTTCGAGCAAGCGCAACGAAATAAAGACACGGTAAGGTTTCCAACTGGAATCATCTTTTCATTTAACGACTTGGAAAAGGACCCGTTGCTCGTACCGGACAATACTCCAATCCCTCGACGGCTTAACTACGTGATCAGGACATACTTTCCGGAGATTGCAAACACCGTGGAGAACTTTCCTTTAGTGGAAAGACTTCCAGTGGTATTACAGCGACAACACGGTAATTTACAAAACGAATTCTTGTCCAAAATGATTTGACCTGAAGGATTGAGGGATTAATTTATGAATTATGATTTACAGTGAATCCTTACATATTCACGGGAGTCGCAGGACTACAAACAGCGTTGGATGAAGCTTACATTGGGATGATCGTTGACCATTTTCATTCTCAAGGAAAACAATATGTTCCAAAGAGTTCTACTTCGGTGAGATTGGATGAACATGATTAATAATATGCGGAAGTAAACGAATTTAAACCGCATTTGGTTATTTACTAGATAGCGAACCTGTTTAAAGAATTTTCCACACAAGTTCATGTGCAACAGTTTAAGTATCCCTTTTTCCTTGACGAGGATATTAGAAACAGGTATGCTTTATTCGTCTCTAGAATTTATTATACGATGACAGTGGGGCTAATGTTTCTTCAGGTCGTGGGCAGTTCTAGTGATCATTTTTATATTGACAAACGCTCCTTCGAATTTCTGCTTTGTTCAGGACTTCTGTTATCAGGCTGAGCAAGGAAGGACGGTAATTGTTTTATTGGGAGACATTTGTATTCGTATCTGAACTTTACTAACTTGTTTTTGTATTTCATGGAATGAAGGAGCTCTTGAAGTTCCACGGACTGACTCCTATACTCAGTTTTCTATCACATGGAATCATCACGTGCATTTTCCGTGCGATGTCTTCGCTCGGACTGACTGCTGTGCTTTACTACGGCTTCATGAAGACATCGGCGTTAATATTTCCAAGTTTATTTGAGGTGTGGCTTTTCCTCTTTTCCCATTCAATTGCTGAGCAAGCTGGAAGTTTGTTTCTGTCCCACTTTTTCTCCAACCGTACGACGCTATGTGCTAATTATTATTGTAGACAAGGTTTAAAGGTTACAATATGATATGCAGCATCTGTTGGGGGAATGATGACTCTTGTCAGATCTTTGGTGACATTCCTTGTGCCAATGCACTTATACTTAAACGGAAAGCTCTCACGGGTTCCTAATGTAATCATAGCGTTGTTTTTCACTCAATGGAATTTCGCCAATGGACTCTACTCGTTCTTGCAGTATCAGTTGTATGGTACGCTTGACTTTGGAAACTTAATCCTTGCGAGATCAGTTTGAATAATGTTTTACTTTCAGACGAAGGGTTGATGTGGTTCGACTTTCCTGTGATTATTGATACGTCTACGTATGTGATAATTCCTCTGCAAACATGTTGTATGATATTTGTATACACTGGAACCGCTTACATGATGCTTGCTGTGTACATGGATATTGTGTTTCCAAGAACCAATTCACCTGGAAGGGGATTATTATTCTTTTTGGTATGCGTTGGTTAACATTGCATGTTTGAATACATACTGACGTATCATTTGGCTTTTAGAAAAAAAAGAACCCAGAATACGGATCGCCTCCACCGATAGTGGAATATGACCATCATCGTGGCTTCTTTGAGAACATTCCCCCAGACACTCCATGCACCATTAAAATACGGGATTTGTCTAAAGTAGTTGATGACACTGAAAGGCAATTGAATTTTGCAGTGGACAACTTTAGTTTGGATATTCATGAAGTGAGTCTAATTGTTTGTGTGAACACGAGAAAATGTTGACTACAATCGATTGTGTTTGTTCAGGGGGAAATCACAGCAATCGTTGGGAAAGCAGGTTCAGTTTAGAATAATTTTCATTGACATTTTTTGTCTTCTTTATGGGTAAAATGTGCAGGGTCGGGAAAGACAAGGCTCCTCAACATGATCTGCGGGGTGGAAAAACCCACGAAAGGATACGTGGAAATCAGGAATCTTAATGTAGCTGAATATGGAGATGTTGTGACACAATACATGTCACTCGTACCTCAGACGGACATGTTGTTTGATACGCTGTCTGTAGATGATCATGTCAAATTAAGCTGCATGGTACGGATGCATTATTTTGTAAGGTTTCTATTCAATTGTTTGCATGTCTGGATGGTTTAGTTGCATGGGATTTCCTACCGGAAGTCTAAAATGCAGACAAAACAACTTCTGCAGCTGTTCGACTTGGTTTCTGTGAGACGTCACTTGCACACGAATTTGTCGTTTACGCAGCAGAAACGGTTGGGTATTGCAATGGCACTTGCAAGTCATCCGAATATTATAATTCTTGATGATCCTACACATGGTTTGGATGTCGAGGCCTCGAAGCAGCTCTGGAGGGCTTTACAGGTCTGTATAGAACAGATGGGAGTCTGGGTGTAGCTGAAATTAACACGAGGCAATGCGTTTTTTAGTTACTAAAGGTTAGGAGAACGATAGTGATTTCAACGTCAAGTATGGATGAAGTAGAACTCTACTGCGACAGAATGGCGTTGATGGCACAGGGAAAGCTGATTGCGTATGCTTCTCCTTCAAGGATTAAGCGAGCTCTGGGTATATTTTGGAGATTTAAAATGGCATACACGTATTGAAATACAAAATTGTTTCCTACAGACATCGGATTCGTGCTAAATCTGAGAGAAGAGAACCAGAGACTAAATGAAGAGGACGTAGAGAAGACGATCAGGACTGAGGTTAAAGATGTGGTGAGATTGAACCCTGTTGGGTATGAGCCGCTGCGAAGTACTCATCGTTACTTAATGCCGCATGGAGCGCATTTGGCAGCGTTGCTGGAGAAGCTGGAAGATAACATTGACAAGCTGCGGTTCTCAAAGTGTTTTGTAGGTCGGGTTGACCTAGACTCTTTGTTTTACAAAATGTCTATAAAGAAAGGAACGGAAAGTGTCGTAGCAGAAAGGGAGTCCAAAATCGTAAAGGAAATGCCCCAAGGATCATTTGGACTTAAAATAGGTTTGTCTAGAGTTTGGTGAAGTGATAGACACAGCAGATTTAAGTTGCATTGAACATTCATACTTTTGCAGAAACAATCCCTGACATTCAGGTAATTGAGACAGCTCCTAATCAGTGGAGAAACTTTAAGACGCTGCTGTTCAGGAAGATAAGACATACAGTGCAAAAGAACAAACTTGTCGTAACGGACTTCCTTGTTCCAGTGATTTTATTCGCACTTGTATTTGGATTTTCGGAGATTTACTTAAAAGTTCGACCTGAAAGTGCTGCCCAACCTCTGAGTATAAACATGTACGAGAAGACACTTACTTACATCAGGCCAACAAGCAATACTCAACAAGATCAAGATGTAAGGCATTTTCGACATGTGTATAGATTCTTTAAGTCAAAGTTGTAATTCTACTTTTATTCTGACATTAGTTGTGGTACGAAACGCTGGAAGAAACATTATCATCGCCAGTGGAAAGGATTTCCATTGGAACTTCCATGCGCGAAGTTTTCGATAAAACGACAAGTCACAGTTCGACTAATTACGAAAAGCAGTCTATCGTAGCGTTTGAAAAGAGCAGTGATCATTTTATCGGATACTATTCTGCCCATGCACTTCACGGTGCACCAATTGCTTTGAATGTGATTGCCAATAGTTTCCTGCGTGTCCTCGCTGGAGATAAGTACCAAATTCGGGTAGCTAACTATCCTCTACGAGAACATCGAGTAGGTTGACGAACAAAGATACGGAGAAAGTGAAAAGATAAGATGTATGTTGAAATTGTCGTGATCTCTTTTTACAGGGAGCCAGTATAGGGTCAGTGTATAACAATGCTACAACTGTGTTCGGATGTCTCATCTCTCTGATTGTCTGTCTGGTTTCTGCTACTGAATTGAACTTACCGATGACAGAGATAAAGAATAATGTAAGCTATTTTCTTCAGACAGATTGAATTGACTTGACAGATTATACAACTCGTGATTTGACAACCGTTGTTTCCAGGTTAAGAGGCTTATTATAATGTGTGGGTGCAAGCCGAGTGTATACTGGTTGGCTAATTGGTCAGGTATTACTTATATCCCTTCAATTGTATAAGACAATGATAATGGATGTATAATAATAATTAATAACATTTGAAGGAGACATAGTGGTGAATGCATTTATAGCCTTTGTCCTTGTTGGTCTTGCGGTCCTATTCGACTTTGTTGGGGTTCTGCGAGGATGGCCAGAGAAAGGTCCATGGAACTTTGTCAAAGCTAATTAACGTCAATCAGGTTTAATCTCGTCGTTTTGTTTGATTTCTCAGGATTCTTTTGTTTGATACTCCTGCTCTACTTGACTTGGGCTTCTGTTCCATTTTCTTATATCATAAGTCATTTCATCGAGACAAAAACTAATGGATATACTCATTTTCTCGTAATTCACTTTTGTATCGGTAAGTTTTGAATGCTTTTATATGCATGTTTTCTCAATTCTGGAATTAATTGAGCACGTTATCGGTTATTTAGGAATTCTCCCGGCAGTGTATACTTATCAGATACTGCGGTTTCAAGACTTTGAGGGACTAAAATTGATTGCTTACACGTTTAGTTTATTTCCTCCGTTCTCGTTAACGTCTGCTTTAGTGCATTTCTTTCATGCGGCTGCAGAACGAAACTTCTGTTTCCAGAAGAACTCAGACTGGGGCAGTGTAATGACCATTTCATTTAGTTCATATTTAATGAGGTGAATTTTTGTACGAAACAGATTTGCTTCGATTTGTAGTTGTGTAAAAGGTATAACGCTATCATTGAAGAGTCGTCAAAGAAGGACCGTTTCAGCTACTCAAATGTCGAGGACATGATGGACAATAATAAATACTTCCGGTCTTGCTGCAGTAATGATGCTATAAAGTTTTTCTTTAGTGTTTGTGATGTCTACTACTAACGCAGTTTGGATAAAATTTAGAGAGCTATTGTAAAAAGAGAGGAATTTGTCACGAGCCAGCTTCGTTTGTGGAAAAAAGCACAAGCACTCTACTTGTCCTACAATACGACTTAGTGGCGTTAGCAGCCCAAGGGATATTTTATTGGTGCTTTATACATTTCTATTAATTAAGTTTTGCACACTTCAACATACATTTTTTTGAATTCGTAGGATACTACTTATCGGGGTGGAAAAAAGGGTGATCCAGGAAAGCTTATCCTGGCTTTGCTCTAGGGTGATTGGGAATAAGGAACGCAGAGCAGCTCAGGACGATGTGAGAGATTTAGATGAGCCGGAGGAAGTTAAGAAAGAACACTTGAAAGTGGACTACATGATTGATATTGGTAAACAGTTAATTTTATTAATTAGCTGCAGTTTATTTAAGATCTGGTGATTTGCAGAGGGTACTGTGGAGTCCGATGTGTTTCTCGTTCAAAATGTGACAAAGTTCTTCAAGGTCGAAAAATGCATCGACCACGCTTATTTCACAACTCCTGTAAATGAATCAACCGCAATTCTTGGCCTTTCAAAAAGTGGTCTCACAACTTTAGTCAAACTCTTGACAACTGAGCTTACGCCGTCTGGAGGACACATCTACATGGACAACGAGTTGGTTCAGGTGTCCAATAGACTTCAGTTTACCATGAAAATGGGATACTGCCCACAAAGGGACGCTTTCTTCCCTCAACTCACTGCTGCACAAAATTTGTATGTGATGGGAAGATTGAGAGGTACTTTACATTGGATCATCTAAAAACACTAAACACTCGTGGCATTTGTGAATATTACAGAAGATTTCTCGTTACAGGTGTTGAGACAACTGATATTGATGTTCATGTTCATCATTACCTGGACATATTTGGTTTGTAGTTATGTTCGTCATTTATTCAGGCTGGAAATTATTATTTAATATTTAACATGTCAGATCTTCGAGACTATGCCTCTACCGCTGCAAAAACTTTTCGACCTGGAGTGAGACGACGATTAGCATGTGCCTTGGTAAAACTTTAATAGGCTTTTGAGTAGATTAGATATCCAATTTCTTTACTTTTGTATGTTTTGACAACAGGCGATGATTGGGCAACCTCGAGTGTTAATCTTAGATGTAAGTCCTGTCAGTATAATAATTGTTGGGGTAAAAATATTTATTATATCTGTTTTTGTGAGCACAGCAGCCAACTCTTAGAATGGATGCTTCAGAGCAACATACTTTCTGGAAATGTATAACGAAAGCTAAGGCCATCGGGGAAACTGTGATTTACACATCTTCCAACACAGAAGAAGTACTGGCAAGTGCGAACAAAGTAATATTGTTGGATATTGGATCAATTATTGCTATCGGGAACACTCAAGACGTAGTACAGACTAGTAAAAGAGGTAGTTTCATATTTAACAAAAAGCAAATATTCAGTGTTTACTGATGTGGGTTCACGTTTCTTTAGGTTATATTCTTACTGTACGATGTAAGTCTCAGACGCTGAAAGGCCTTGATGCTTATGAAGGACGAGTGTTAGTAGACCAACTGCGGGATCACATTGTAAAGTATCTCAGGTAAATTGATACGCCATGATATTGCTGATAATTCCTTCCTAGAAGGGTACAAGTTTAATAAGGTACAGGAGTAGATAATAAATAATCGAATATTTTGCAGTCCCTGTGAACTACTCCTGGATGACGAGTACATATTAATTTATTCATTGATGGATCCGACTGCAAAGCTGAGCTACAATTATGGAATAATGGAAGGAGCTAGAGAAACATTCCCCACCCTCGTTGACAAGTAAATCAAATGAATATTTATCGCCGTGGGCGTAACAAGTAATTTCTAATATTCGTTTTAACATTTCCTGCTAGCTTTCTCGTGGCAGAACCGAGTTTGGATGAAGTTGTTTTGAACTTTCACCAGTCATCTCAAAGGCGAACGTCCCAGCGATTGAGTGTTGCTCCTGCGGATGACTCATATGGATTAAAGTAATTCGAATATTATAACATTCAGTGCACCGTGTCAACGTATATGTAACAAGTAATCAGTGTGAATTCATGTATAATTAACACCCGTCTGTGAACTAGTCAACTAGTGAATCTAAAAGGGAAATGGAATAAATGTAACAGTTTTGATTTCGTATTATTTCCTTTGCATATTTAACTCATGTCACAAATGCACAATTAGGTAAGCGTAGATTAGAAACTCCATTGCACGTCTTGAATGCATAACTGTATTGAATAAAATCATTTGATTAATAAAGTAGTTGCTGTGTGTTGGAAAAAGAATCCAATAAGGATTAACGGTGATGTTTGGCTGACATAGGTGATCGATCCCACTTTAATTTTTAACGTGGAGCATGACCAAACCTGCCGAAGCAGAATTAGCTTCCTTTCAGTCAAGGCATACCGTTTCCATTTGAATAGCAAGGAGCCAGATTCATGACGCAGAGTACCCCCCACTCCCAAGATATTCGCTAAGATAATCAGACCAAACACTACAACGATAATTCCATTGAGGACACCAAAGAGAGGAACCTCGTCATGCATTTTGATTACTGCACACATGGACAGAATTATGACGACCATACCGAAACCGATTAATTCAACATAAAACACCCGGTGGTTTATGTAATTATAGGCCCCAGTGAGAATTTGCATTTCTCTGTACTTTACGTAATGCTGTTGTATTTTTCTATCTGAACGTGTTAACTTTATAAGATGCAATAGATGTGATTTCAGCAAAATAAGGCTAAGCAACGCTTCGTGTATGACAAAAATAATTGTACTAGAGGAAGCGAGCAGTAATGTTGCGGCGGTGGAAGTTGCCGTGATGAGTCGGATGAGTAAAGTGTTACCAGACTCGGCTGATTCAAAATGTAGAGACACGTAAATGTATCCGATGAAAGGAGGAAATGTTGGTTCGACAAGAAGGAGTATGAAAATAAATAGTACGAAAGTGCAACATGCTCCACTAGCAGATCTCATTATGATTAAGTCCAGGCTTGACACTCCTGAAAATAAATATTAAGTCTTACAATCAGGTTTACATGGGTTCTTTTTGTACTTAAACAATGAAGACATCACCTGGAATGGTTGATGAGTACGTTTTAAAGAAATTCAGCAAGGGAACCACAGCTTCAATGTGCCTGCGTAATGAATGTTGAATTCGTATTTTACAACAGATAACTATGAAACTAATGAGACTAGTGGACGCTATCTTCAAGGATAAGTTGTCTGTGTATAATATTACGTATGAGTTTGATATTGCAAGCAAAACACTGTGAGCTGTGACAAGGAATGTAGTGAAATGGAACAAGGCAAATTCTGTAGGGTTTATTATTTGGAATTTCCCGTTTCCCGTATTCCATTCGTAAGGAATGGGAGCTACATTTCCACAATGTCGAAGTTGAACAAGATAGTTTGTTAAAAAAGAATAAAACATTGTAGCGCACGATTTTAAGAGGTTGTTCCCTGAGAAGACACGTTTGTAAGTCATGGAACATGAGAATTTGACCGGCTACTAACTTAAGTTCTCTCCATAATACTCCATATGCAATACTTTAGGTTACGATATTTTGCAATGTGTTTTCAGTCGTAAAGTAATTACGTTACTTATCCTTAGATTAAAGAGCTAATTAAGGTACATGGATGGTATGATTGAGAAGCAATAAATATATGCTTATTCATTGATGGCTGGAATCATGCAGACAGCGCAATTTACATGAGATTGGTTAGACACAGCATCAAGTGATATTGACAAGTCACAAGTGAGCAATTCTAGTCACTAGAAAATTCACCAAGAGTCAAAGTCAAGAGTATTCATTTAACAGATTTATACATTAAATGGAATATTTGCTGTGTCCCAATATGCGAAGATTTGGCTTTCAAATACTAACCTTGGCTCAAAGTGTTCCAAATGATGATGTGTTGATTTTGCAAAGATTAGCACAGAAAGCTTTATTGATCCGCCCATGACATAAACAAAGTTATATTATTGTGTGTATAAAGAAAGTTCAACAGGGAGAGTAAGTAATTAACTGGGTGCTTTTAGTTGACTGGCGTAAATAATGTTTACTTTCTTCGATAAATACGAAAACCCGTTTGCCATCAGTCGATAATCAACAAATCGATGTCGCTGTCGTTCATTGTTTTCAAATCAATCAAGATTTTAAATATTTAGGATTAAAATAGTAACGGAGGAACTGAGGAACTGTTAAGTTTTAATTGGAAAATTAACAGATTTCTTACGATTGGAGGAATTTTCCGGAGATTAATTTAATTTTGGCCAATTTACAACCGTGGTACAAATAAATCCATAAAATATGGTATGACTTCTGTTTGAATTGGAAATATTTTGAGGATCTGCTTGCTTTCACTTTTCGCAATTTTCAATTTTGCTTATGTATGTAAACGCCTGCATAATGTGCTTAATTACGAGTCACGTCTTGACTAACAGTGCTGTGGCAGTTTGTTCGAAAATGAATTGCAAGAGGTACACAGGAGTTGTGTGGTTGATGTAAGACACCGAGCCAACTTTCACTCTCAACTGTGGACATGAGATGACTTGACGGAAGTACATTTGTTTCTTCACAGCCCTTGTGGTCTGTTTCCATTTGCATATTAAACGATTAGAGTCACTGCGAAGGTAGCCACTGACTCTGAGAATGTGAGTGAACATAATCAAACCAATGATTAGAAATGTCAATCCACTCAAGAAACCTGTAAGTGGCAATTCGTAAGGCAGTTTGATAACAGTGTAGGCAAGCAGAATGAGGACAAAAGTTCCAAACCCAAGGACTTCAGTGAAAAATATGTAGTGAAATGTTTGATTGAAACTTTGGTTGAGAAGTTGCAGCTCCCTGTACTTTAATAAGCATTGTTGAATTCGATTATGAGAGACGGTAGAAAGCTGAGATAAAAGAGCCCTAAGGGATGCGAGGGACAGGAGCACCTCGAATATCACCAGAACGATGGCTGTTGACATTGCATGAAAGAGTTCAAACGCTGCGACTCCAGCGGTGACATAACGAATCCCTTCCATTGCAAGTAGGTTGCGCTTAAACAATTCAGGATAGAGGGATATAATGAGATACCCAATGGATGGAGGTAACGTTGGATCCGAGAAAAGAAGAAGGAAAGTACTGAGGGTGAGAATATATGTCAATGCATTGACAGATCTCGTGAAGAAGCAATCAAAGGTGGAATGTCGTGAACCTGAGAATAATTCCGAATGAAGAGTTTAATGAATCTACTTAATGGGGGTAATTTTCGTTAAGAATTTACCTGACAATGTCGCTGAGTACTTCCTAAACTCGTTAAGCAGAGGCACTACAGCATCCACATGCCTGAGGGAACAATGTGTTATTCGTATTCTTGTGAACGCTGTATTAAGTCCCGTGACACACATGGATAGTATTTTCTTGGATAAAGTCTCTCTCGATAGGATCACAGAGAAGTTAGTGAGTAGAACAAAAGCATTATACACTATGATGATTTTAGTGATCCTTGTGACTTTGGATAACTCCTTATGTGGTTTCCGTTTAATTGTACATAATCCTGGTATCCACTCGTATGGAATTGCGGCGACATTGCCGCAATATTGCAGTTGAATTATGTAATATTCGAAATATGATGAGAGCACCTTGGCTATGCTGCTACTTGAGCATTTCATATTTATCTTATCGATATTTAAATAACAATAAATTCGAGCTCACTTGGACCTGCGATGACAGTGAAAACACAGTTCAAAATGTCTGTAAATTAAATAACCAATTAACTTTTCCACGCAGCGTCATCGATCAAGCTCATCCGTGCGGTATACATACACTACTTCTGACTTAAATAATGAATTCTATGACTTATGTATATTTGTGTTTGTGTGTTTGTGTGATTGTGTGACAACAAAAATATCCAATGAAAGTACAACCCTTCATGTCAGAAGTCAGAATTCATAGCTTGCTGCGGAGAATCTACCTAATATTCGAAAGGTTAATATTAAGTGTTCGTTTAAGAGTGACGGGCACTAAAGTAATATTTTCACCACATAAAATATTTCATCTTTATTTCCCTTTTTCCCGGCTCATAGGAATTTACAAACAACAAAGAGTAAATATGCTTATGTAAATATTATATTAAAAGCTTCTCCACTCACTTCTATCGATCCGTTTGTGTGGAAAGTAGTAAGTTGGCTCTGTTAAAAAGACTTGACGAAGTTACATTTAGAGTAAAAGAGTATTTACGAGTAATTTTCAAAGATTTCAAAAGCTCAACATTGGTTTGACAGTATGTATAAGACTTTAAAACGGATGAGTTCCTATTTAGACGATAGAACAATCGAGGGATATCATGTGAAGTTATCACTTTAGCTTCCTCATTATCTACACAATTTTAGGTAAGGAGAGTTTCAGTCAATGTTAGACGCAGGTACTGAATGAGTCCTAAAGATGGATGGAGATTCACGAAAGTTTGGGGATTTAGAGAACACCTTAAGGATTAGGAGTGGAGATTTGAAGACCCTCGAGAGAGTTGGAAATGAAGTCAGTGGCAGTTGTAACCACTACAGACTTCTGCATTGATTTTTCATCCAAGTGATCCAAGTTAGCCACCATATCATCTTCAGCTCGCTCGTCGTAGCTGTGACTGCCATTCTGGTCATTGGGGCTTGGTAGTCGATCAAAATGGAACTTGTCGTCTAAAGTTCCTGCCACTGATGGCTTAGATCGATGAGTGTCTACTGCCGGGATTGGAATCTTCACGTACTCCACTCGACATCCATACGCCACTGGGGTCAGTTTGATCACAGTGTGTAATGGCACTTCGAGATAGGGTAGCTCATCTAGAGGTATAAACAATCATGTGAGGTACTCCTTACGACGTTAGCATTCTTGAGATGAAGTAATTACCCGAAGGCTTATCCATAAAATAAGCCAAAAGGCATCTGAGCACAGCTTGATGTGCAATCACCAGAACATTTTCCTGTCTTTCTAGTTCCATTATCACAGGCTCTAGTCGAGCCACCAGGTCCTCATAAGACTCCCCTCGAGGGTATCTGTAGCTAAACTTGCTTTGATCCCGAGCTGCGAATTCCTCCGGGTATTGAGCTTGAATTTCTTGATAGGTCATCTCTTCGCATATTCCCTGTAAGTACGTCATAGTCATTAGTCATTCTGATGCAACGGACCTAGTATAAGTAGAATTAAATAATATCAGTATTTCCAACTAACAGCATCAATTTCATTCAAAGCCTTCCACCGTTCTTGCGGAGCATCAATTCCACTAGCAGTCTGAATGGTCCTCTTAAGCCAAGAAGTCCACACTCGAAGATTTGGAATGTTCTGCTCAGCAATGTACTGAGACAAGACTTTGCCGTAAGAACGACCTCGCGCAGAAAGATCCGAGTCGCCTCCGATTCTTCCTGCAATGTTAAAGTCCGTCTCCCCGTGCTGCAATAATAAACCGTGAGTATGAAGTTTGATAAAGATCATTTAGTGGTTGTCCTAAAGTGATTTAACTTACTCGAGTAAGATAAATAGTTCTGGGAGTAATGTGAATGTTCATCAAGTAGTACACAATTCTGCTTTGAATGTGACCTTCATGTTTGTGCACTAATATCTTCTCCCCCGTGTTAAATATTTTCATAAAGCTGTAATGATTCTCAGTCACTTCGTCCATAGACTCGTACTGATGTTCGTAGTGTTGGATCCTTTTGAGGAAATCTGTAAGCGCAATGTCATTATTCATCCCTTGATAGTCTGGGCTGTTGATCTTCACTTCCTGTAAAAGCCATTAAAATCAATTGATTGCAATTATCCCACAAAGCTCATCAAGGCGGTAATTAACACGCCTATAGGTCGCCTACAAAGTACGAAGAAGACTCCCATACCATTATGTTCTGCTCCACAATAGAAGGATCATCGCAAACGGACTCGACGAAGAACAGCTTGTAGCCCATCTTCTTCACAATCCATTCGTAGATTATAGTCCTCCTCTCACGAGTTGTATTTGTGGCATCAAAAACCTATTGAATCAATAGACGTCATCATGAGTACAGAGGAACTAGAGTTTTCCATTAATTTTGGCAATAGGTACATGTTGGGAGAAATGGGAAAATAAATAAGCTTAATCTAGTGAATCTTCTTGGCTGCACGCGAATCAAAAGACATCAAGGCAAATACACGCGCATCTTTCCGACAAGGAGTAATTCGAAATGACATGCATAATCAACTATCTACTCCTTGGCAGTGAAACAAAACTGACAGATATTGTGATAGGCACGGAATACTTGATAATGCATCACGTTCCTTCAGCATGAATTTGAGTCAAAGCTAATTTTGGATATGTTTCTCCTAGTGCCCCATTACTTATAAGAATTAATATAACATACAGCCACTTCTCCACCAGCTTCAATCCATCGAATGACATCTTCCAACGCATCTTGAGCGCATTTGTTTCTTATGGCCAAGGCTTCCTGGTTGTCTAATCGAAAGAACTCATGGTTCCTGTAAGCCCTGGTAGCTAGACGTCGGTACTCTCCCAAGTTGAAAACTGCAAGGGGAAAAAATCTTAAGTACTTGACTCGTAACATAATAAAAGTACTTCAGGGCCAAACCTCTCGTGTTGATTCCGATCCAATTGAGATATCGGGACAGTTTCTTTGCAATGTAAGTCTTCCCTCGAGCTGGAAGACCCACCATAGCAATGATATGCGGAGTGTTGACATAGTTGGCACGTTCTCCTGTTGAAAAAAGAAGTAACAATGTACATTTTGTTGTATCACAAGTTCACTGATGTTTGAAACTGTGTAAAGAAGTGTGGCTAAAGTGCTAAAGTAAATTCTGAGGTGTTTTCTATGCAAACCATACGATTAAAAGTAGCGTCATCCATTATAGACACGAATTGTTGCAAACTATGCTTTTAAAACTAATTGTTAAAATAAGGATTACTAATAAATGTGACTACTTCTGCAGCTCTTCTATTCTACAGACACACGAGAGAGAAAGATTTATGTATACTGGGGTCTGGGGTATTTGGATCTTTTTTGATTGAGGACGCACCAGCTCCACGAGTTATCGTTGTCTTCTGTTGAAAGCACAGAGACCTACGTCTCAACATTTTATTTAAGTATCGATAACTGTTCTTTTATCTCTTCTCGTTTTCCTCTTGTCAATTAATGTTGATGGATGTACGATAACCAATAACCGCACTGTATGCAGAGAGTGTATATATAGTCACCTCCACTGAACTCTGTGTAACCACAAACCTCAATAGGTTGCCATTCAATACTGCTTTTTAGTGTTTAATGCTTTAAACTTTAAACCTCTTGTGGCTAAATATATCTTCTTATAATAAATGCACTTGTGTATATATGTACCCAGAGTACCGACGATGGCATTTACTAACGAAGAACGCAATTGAATGGTTTCTTTGATAAGAATAAAAATATATATTTTTGGAGACTTCCGTCTAGTTGACTAGAAGGAGGGATAGAACGCTAGTAGGTGTGTGTATGTGAATTGTATGAATGGTTTACACAGAAAGGTTAAATTCTTCATCATCACATCACTGTGTCCTCATTTTGAAATCGAGTGTATTCCAAAACTGTGTGTATGTGTATGTTGTAGTCGCATCCAAGGTTGAAATTTATTTTTACTCTCTCCCACTGAATGTATGTGTGTTTACGGGAAGGGAGATGGGCACAACTGTACACAATTAACAGTAGACAACACCTCGGTACAAGTTGGACTGAAACTTGTACTGTTGTGCTGTGGAATAAGCTAGCCTTGTCAATTTGTTTGAAAGAGGGGAAGAATTGAAGATGAACAATGGGAAATGAAAAGTGTGCTCTGTTTATAAAGCTAATGTGATTGGAAATTCGTGTGAAGGTTTAAATGAATCGGTGATAACAGAACGGATGACGGAGGTGTCTTTTATTGTTCCGTTCTATGTAATACTTGCTATCTTTTGCAGACGTGCCAATGAATTATTTACCTGTCTGTCGTTAATTATACGAGAACAGAAAGACTCTGAGAATGTATTGTTACTTTCTCTGAACAAAACTAACATTAGGTTGGTGTTTACAAATGCATTAAGAGTGTGAAGTACAGCATTTGTTAACAGTGCTTGCATAAATCATGCACAGGTGTGCACAAAGGTGGGATGCCATATACGTCAATTAAGATTCAAACATACGCATGCTTATGATAATTCTGAGTATTTTTTGAGATTTCAAATAATTTGGTATTCAATTGAACCATAGGGTTGTCAAAAGTATAAATAGATTGGTGGAAGAGTGTAAATAAACCAGATGGATTTGGTAATTACATTAAGCTACAGAACATCTGACTGTTCTCTGAACTCTGAACCTACTAATGTGTACTCACCAGATTTGACTAGAACAAATAAGATTTTAAGATATGTCGTGTTGTGTAGGCAGATGGTGGTGGTCAATATGGAAAAGTTGGTTTAAAAGGTGGGCGATGAAATAAGTGTGACCTTGCATAAGTGAAATATAATATGAGAGGTCACTCTTCTATGTATTATATACGAATGAATGCTGGCGCAATGCTGTAAGAGCGACTTCGCATGATCTGGAGTGTGTAAAGTGACATGGAAGCCACAAAAAAGGGCCTTGATGCACTCGTTTCCAGGTCATGCTGGAAAGGACGTTTAGTTGTGTACAGCAAAACTAAAGAAATGCAGAAATCTCAAGGTCCTCTGACTCAGTGAAATGTTGAATGTGAAGTGTAAGACAATAAGGTTAAATATGCCCCAGAGAGTAGTTTGGGGAAAAAGAAGAAGTAAAGGTAAACTAACCCGGAACACTTGCCGAGTAGGTGTAGTGCCGATGTCGACCGAGAACACCCATCGTTCAAGCCAATCTCTGCTTTCCTTGAGGAAATACCTATGAAAGTGTTTCTGTAGATTTCCAGGAGAAAGTACAGTGGGACACTCCACAAGGGACTTAGTATGTGTGGGTTTCTCCACACACGTGTGGAAGTGGCCTGACCAAGTTGGGTGATCTCACAATACCCGGTGACTCACGTTACGTTTGTTTGACGTGTCTCAAACGGCAGAGTTTAGTAAATATTAACAGACACACGTGTGTGTTCCTGAACCGGTATTTTTCCTTTTCCTTTGGTAGTTTAACGATAAAGTACTGAAGACTGAGTGCTAATGGATGTAAACTGTGATTGATATATTGGTAAAGAGTGTCTCGGTGATTAAAGAGACTTGTTGATTAGAGATATGCGAGGAGAGATGTAGAACAAGTCTGGCAAAGGCGTAATCACTGTCTGCCCCAAGTCTGCTCAGTACTTTCTGTGGAACACAAAATGTGCACAAACCCCGAATCTTCCCGAAATTCGGCTGCAAAGTTAATATTTGATTCCTCCTTTGAAAAGAGGAGTTGCGTAGTTGAATAAAATAGAATATTAAGTTTTTCCACGTTTAATCTCACGCGAACAAAGAGCCCAACTTGTTTTAACAATGTGGATAACCTTCAGTAGGATTTTAATGGGGGATAGAAAAACTTTGCTAAAGCTTTTATGACTCTGAGAAGTTGGTTAGTAGAAGAACAGGAGGTTCCAAAATGTTTTGAGACTACTTAAATGAGCACAGTGAAATGAGACTGAAGATGAGACTCGGGTTGCGAAATGTTTTTATAACTTTACTTCCCTGAATGGTTCTTAACTTGTAATGTGAAGAAAATGGGCAATTCTGGTATTAAATATCCATTTCTTGCATAACTTAATACGACGCATCTTTGTATCCTCAAGTAGTACCCACGTTATTACAAGCTGAGTCAGACTTTTGAGAAGTAGTACAGCGAGTAGTTAAATAGTTAAAAATGTTTCTCATGTAAAGAAAGGGTCAGGTGGAGATGAACTCCCGAGATGTGGTTGTGTGGCTGTGGTATTCATTTAAACGTTTGTTAAATAACTAACCCAGCAACAATTGAAATCACTAAATTGTGAATGAAACCAATCTAACCGGAGCAAATGCCTGAAGAATGAATGAGAGTACATAATGCCTGAGAATTCGTAGACTAAACACAATTTTCTTTACGACGTGTACAATTACAGCAGATAGTCTGAGTCAAAGATAATTTGAGAGATGGATGATAATCAATATGCAGATTAGTTTTTGCAGCTGCGAAAAAGAAAATCGCTTCAAAGGTTGTTGAATTTACTTTGTAAGCGGTTTTCATTCCTCAAGTCACGCATGCAATGGATGGTGATAATTCACGTTAAGTCAATACCCCGTGAATCTGATGGAAACCAGATTTTTCTACAGTAAAAATAACCTGAAGACCGAAGTGCAAATTCTACGTTTTAGCTGACGGATACTTCAGGATTTGTTGTGTATTTAATTTAACTCTGGAAGCACGTGAAGGCAATCACGAGTCAATAAGATCACAAGATGTTTTTTTTCATTATAGTTTCACAATATTTGTACCTCTTCGTACAGAGTTTGATTGAAAGAGATGAGACGACGAGAGACCTTTAAACCATTTTTTAAGATGAATTGTGATAGTCACTGTAGGTCACTGCTATTTTGGAGTCAATCA
>JAQGAB010001019.1:0-19525 GCA_034696565.1 Isotomurus graminis
AAATGTGCTGACATAGGGAATTTGCATTGGGAAATGTGCTGACATAGGGAAATTAAAAAAATGTCTATAATTACTTAATTGATTACGTAATTAAATTAGTGAAGACCTATTTCTCTTCCGGTGTGGTGCTTGCAGATGATCTATAGATTAAAGTAGCAAAAAAGCAAATATAAGTGGTATAAGCAAAAAAGCATAAAGCATGTTTAGGTCTGCTACAGCCAAAGTTGGATTTTCCGTGACAGTATGTGTCGAAACGCCCGTGTGTCGAATCGCCCGTGTGTCCAAACCGCCGGACACCTGTTCTACATCAGGTTTCAAAATTCCACAAGGATTTTCCTTCTCTATTCTTCGTGTGTTTTACTATGGCTATTAATTTTAAGGTTTAATATTATTAATCCCATTTTGCATACACACATCCGGCTTGTGATTAGAGTGTGCAGAGGTTCATTAATAAAATACCAGCCAAGTTGGTGGAAATCCTTAACTCTTTCCTCCTAAATTAATGGACAGATGCATTTCGCAAGGAGTCACTTATTGGGTACGTCATGCAACAGACGCATGGCTTTTTAACTACCTGTACCTGAGCATTATTCACATTTATAAACCGTGGGAAACTTATTCCCAGCGAGTCAGAACCCAGACCACTTTTTCCTGTACGCAATATCAATGAAATATGCAGGAGGAAATTGCTCAAAAGTTAGTGTTTTACACACACTGAAGCGTTTGTGTGGTGAACTTTGATCAGTGTTATTAAACGGATAGAATTAAGGAATCATTTATGTATCTTCTTATTATACAATGATGTGTGCAACCTTACTACCCTGAGAGAGTCTTGGTCACTGACATTTCACGTGGCTTTCACGTGCATTAAGTGATTACACAGTTTGTTTATGTCAAAGATTAAGTTGTCCTAGGCAATGAGACGTTCCTCAGTGAAAGAGAAGAGTTCATCCACTAAATGATCTTTACCATTTCTACGTGCTTGATGTTGTTGTGATTTATAATTTATGGTTTGCTTGTGGACACAAAACTGTTGTACCACGTGAGACTTAATTCAAGGGGAGAGAAGGATATCTCAACATTCTCAACTTGATTTGAAGAGATATGATTGCGAAATACCCTACCGTGTTTATGGAACGCTTTCCGGGAATCTCAGTTCTTTTGATCTTCGCTGAACGACCTTTTAATGCCAGTTTAGATTAAAGACACATTATTAAGTTCCCTTTATAAAATGCTACAGTCAACTGGTATATGTGACTTCATTACACAAGGCTCACAAAAGTAAAGATGATCATCAGATTCCTGTATCAAACATATTCGTATCCGTGGTTTCTCGTTGAAGTGATGACACGATGCATAATTACTCATCTGATCTTAAATGTAAATTAGTTGAGGTGTGAAACTACTCATCGTGGAGTTCAATATAGGCCGAGTTAGTATCCGTGTAATTGAATAATTCAGTAAGATTCTGACTGTGTGGTGTGTGTGTGTGAGGCAACAATTTAATTCAATAATGGAATCAAACAACAAGGTCAGGTCACCTCTCCAATAATAGTGAGAGCGTGTTTGTAATAATGGTTGATCCAACGAGGTGGTCTGTAAAATCCCTTTTCATACACTTGGCCTTCGTCTTTTTATTCATCTCTGCTATTTCAGTCGATGAATTCATGTCACCAATAAAAATTGAATTTATATTCATATAAACGACAAAGTAGTTAATTCACTGGAGTCGAAACCAATTCATTGGAACATAACAGAGATTCACTTTATTTCAAATCTCTGTGTGTAAATTCTACTAGTCACGGGTCACCTGCTGAGAAGGTCAAAATTCTTTTTGTGTTGTGTTCCTCAAATTCAACCAATTAATTTTATACATTAATTACAAGATCTACCACCACCACCACTGCCTATCTTTTTTCATAAGATTAAAAAGGAAAACAACACTGAAATAATTCACCTCTATTATACAAAAGAACGCGAATTATTAAAGGTTTCACTTCAGTTCAAATACTTTCCTTCAGAATCTTAGAATTTGCATGCATTTGCATATACTTAGCACGTGATGTGGCATTCGCATTTTAAAAGATAAAAAACAAACACATTGTACGCAGATGGATGTGCGGAGGAATGTATTAATAAATTAGGATCACAGGACGAGATAGAATCAAGTATTTCCTCATACAAACTCAAAATGAGGATAATGAATGACTTGTGTGAGTTCAAGGATAATTAATAATTACTCGGGAGTTTAAGCTCCAAATTATTACTCCATCACATCTTTCGTGTGCTTTCATGCAAATGAGCACCAAGGAATTTTCGTGGTTGGATACGAATTGAGTGTGTGGGTTGTGTACTCTCTGTCTTTAAACTCTTGGAAACAAGAAATTGATACTCTTTTAAAAATGTAGGAAAGCTAAAGTGTAATTTGTAGCAATTAGTCTTTTAAGAACTTGTTGGTTAGAAGAAGAGGAGAGACTTTCGTTCATATTTGGTCAGAAATTGTATTCAAGTGTTTGTTGAGGTCGCTTCATTGACATCTCCATTAAGTTGTGATAACCATCGAATGAGTGACAACAATGGAAAAGAATTTTAAGCTTAATAATCCTCTTGGAACTTGAGACTGTGGAGAACAAATGTAAAGACCATTAAGGATATACATGCATTAAGAAGAAGAAGGAAGCCATCACAGGAAGGATAAAATGCAGAAGCACCCCACAGGGCACTTAACTCTCTTCTACTACACCTTTCTCATTATACCTCTTTAAGTCTTTATTACACCTTCCCAACTCGTGTGTACGTTTGTCTCTCGCTTTAAAACAAACAACACAAAATATCAACCCGTTTGGGATGAAACTAACTCCTTTTTTGGACAAAATATGCTTCATTTTCTATTAAAGATCCAAAGATTCAGGGAGTCAACTTACAAGTAACATTGGTGCAATTTGATTCTTTCTGAGGTGCATGCTTGGCACTCTTAATTCTCTTTTGTAATGACTCTCTCCTTTTATATAATAAACTTGGCTTCTTATTAGCCTTGTTCACAAAATACAAGGCATTTCCTTACATACTAAAGTTCACACAATTTTAGGAAATTACTAAAGAAGAATTACGTAAAGAACAATGATGATCAGTTGCACAAGAAGATTCGTTCGACGCATGTTGGCCAGTAAATTCCAGATATTACACACGTACTGTTGTATGTTCTATTGGCACATCAACTCGGAAAAATATGCCGTAGCTCTATTACCATTTCCCTTTACGAAGGTTAGGCTACACACCAAGTAATCGAATATCTCGTTTGTGTAGTACACGCGAATATTGGAGGTATTCACACACTCGGATTAACAATCTCTCAGAACAATAAGTGACAGGTGATGAGGTACAAATTACGTATACAAGTTGCGTGTGTTCTTAGCCCTTCAGTTAAAACAATCTACGGGGTGATGACCACTTTTCCAACAATTCACACGGGAAAGCCAGAATGAAAAGTGTTGTAGTGCGAAGAATTACCTGGAGTGGCTTATCATAAACTGCTATTACTTATTAGCATGTGTTTACACCAGTCATTAACACATGTAAGCCAGGAGCAGACTGTGTGTGTGTGGGTCATTCCCAACTCAAGAACTGTTCACAGGAATTTGCATATTACTCGCAGATAACACTCAATATTCAATTTAAACTGGCTTTTTGAGTTGTACCATTTAATCGCATGTGGTTGAATGAATTAATGGAGCAGTTAGATTGCTTGTGTGTGTATGTCCCTGGATTTAGTCAGAATGTTCCACACACACACACACATCCCGTTTCACGCTTACTCATCTGTTAAGCTCTATCTCATCTCTACTTCAAATGGCTTTGTAAGATAATGAATGACATCAGCCCAATAAGAGACTCTAAAAACTACTCTGGACCAGTTTTTCATGGAGTCACATTGTCGAGTGTTACAAAACCTTTCTCATATCGATTCATACAAGTATCCTCCTACCAGATGAAAGCTTAATGAACTACTAATACACAGTTTGCTCTTATTCCTTAAGCATCAGTACAAATGATTCCAAAACCTCAGGTAGGACAAATAAACCATTGACAGTTAAGTAATGGGACCAGTGGATTGAGGATCGATCACCGGATTGGATTTAAATGTGGGTGTTGTTGCAGTCTTTATCCTCCAAAAGTAGTTTGTGTCTTGAATGGTAATAATAATACGGCTTTGCTAATGACCATCTGCAGTGGTGGTGTGTCAACCAGCCTCTCCCGTGATAGGTTCCTTTCATTCCTAATCTTCAAATGGTCTGTGGATGATAAGTACAATACAGCCACACTCATCATGCAACTCACAGATAAGCTTTGGTGGAAATAACCCACACACACACACATGATTGGCCCTGGTTTGTTGCATAATTTGAAGAAGCATCCTTAAACGATTTCATGCGAGTAGAGAAGCGGTTTAAGCCATAAGGTTCTTTAGAAATCTTGTCACATGTCACCACACTATACTTCCTTCCTTCAGCTTGTCGAAAAAGAGGTGGAGGCAACTGGTGACCGTGTCTCCTTATCGTTGTCCAGATGAGTGTGGACTCTCATATATTTCATTGCGTATTGGTTGTTTGTACATTTGACCGTATCTCCCTTGTGTGGATGCTTCAGTGTTTCTCAACTGCCTAACAACCGATAAAGACGGTGTTTGTATGAATCACCCATTTAAAAGCGAGACTCGACTTTGCCCGTCCTTCCACTCCTTCTTCGTCATAACGCAGTGATACGGAGATTTCTCACTAATTCGGCGAATAGTAAATAAGATAAACTGACTTTTTAAACTTGCGTTCTTGCGAGTAAACGTATGAATGAACAAAGTTCGCTTCCTTCCTCCCATAATCATCATTGTGGAAAATAACCTTCCAGAATTCCAGATTGTCCGAGAAGAAATGACGACTTCCGTGTAATAAAACCGCATAACAACAGCAGCCAGAGATCCGAGCAAAAAACCATTCTAGCTTTTCTGGAATGCATGCAACTGCATCACAGAGTCTCCTTAATTCCTCATCCACTTCATCGTCCACTAAAAATTGAGTCGCATTGCAGACTAAAATACACACAGAGTTGGGCGCAGTTTGTGGAAATTCCGATGCATCACCGAGTGCAGTAAAAACCACACGTGAGAATAACACGATGAGTCACTTTTAAAAGGTCAATCAAGTCGCGTGACTGGTGTTGTCATTGGGGAAAGTGGGTAGAGCAGCAACGGCGCACTTTTGCAGGTGCATTCCGGGAAAGCAATGTGACTAATAAGTAACGGGAAAGAACTGCGATTCACCGAAGAATGCATGAAGAATCCACGTGTGCACCGGGAACAGCTTTCTACTAAAGCCCATGCAGACTACGGAGAAATGGTAGGCAAAGAGAAAGTTCGAGGGAAATGGGATTTCCATTTAGATTGGCGTGTCTATACGTACGAATTTAGTGACGTACTCAGCTTCAAAGCTTCTGGAGGAATTCGAGTGACCTCACTCCTTTCCTTTGACGTCATCAACTCACATGATGATGGGTAGGTTAGCAGGTTGCCTTTCTCTCTGGAAGATATACTCGCTAGGAGAAAACACGTCTGGGGAAAATTATATTACGGATGACACACACTCTTCTATAAGTAGTAAATCGATTTAAACTCTGACGTGTTGGTAAAGATAAACTGCAGAAACATTTCGCCAATTTCCACGAAGAATCATTTGAAGAGGAGGTTGCATGGTGTGCTGAACTCAGACTTGAAAAATGATAAGCCATTTCAGCTGTCAAATTCCTTACTTAAATGTACAGAGTCGGTTCAATACAATTCCACATGTTTTGAAACAACCTTTCAGACTCATTTCCACGTATAAAACGATTTAAGTGGTTGTGGATTGATGGAGAAATATGGCGTGGAATTAAACTCAGCCTGCAATGCACTTTTCTAAGAATTCTTCCCGCAAACTAGAAAGTATTATTCCAGGAAGGAATATTCGCAAGCAGGGAAAGCATAAATGGACAACCACACGCTGGTCTACTTTTGCCCATATACTCATTTCCCAATTCCAGGTTAATTACACACACACACCCGTCTCATTTCTACTCCTGTCCATCTACAAAGACTTTAGTATTCCCACAGAACCATTTCCCAATTTTAATCCTCATTTCGTGTAGCAGTTAATTAAGCTTTCGCCATACAAATAAACACACAAAAGTGCAAATTCCTCTTATCAGAATAATTCCCCTTTAGAATACTTATTGGGGTATTGTATTGCACAATGAATGCTTGACTAGTGTGGCGTAATCATCAAAGATGAAATTTTTAAGGTCTGCCCACATCCAACAACACATGCATGCAATGTGTAAGGATGACTTGCACAGGATTCTCAGAATGCAAACAGCAAAGAGGAATATAAAAAAGCACACAGCCACGTTGTACTCTCAACTATTCTTACTGTGAGTTGGTGTGAGATTTTTTATTTATTGTTTTTTTCGCATTCCAAAAATCACTTTTTTGCACTCAACCGTTCACACCCACCCACACATCTCATTCATTCTGCCCTCAAGTTTACAGTCGATAGGTTGCAGAGGAGCGGATGTGTCTGCTAAACGGTCTTTTCTCAGACAGACAGACTGATAGAGAGAGAGAGAGAGGAAAAGGCAGACGAATCTTTGTGAATGAATGTATATGAATGGGCGAGTATTATTACAACATCCTAGAGTATGAGTGAACATCTAGAAAAAATATTCATCATCATTTACCAGACACACACACACACATAAATACATACACTTCTTTTAACTCACTCTAAAAAGGACTCTGTACACTCTAATAATGGAAACAACACAGTCGAGGCAGATTTCCGTACTGGAATTCTTCACTAATGAATCCTGAACCAAAATCATGTAAAACACAATTACCACAAGAACAGCCTTTTGAACTGGAAATTGTTTCTGAGTGAATTTCAATAATCCACTACCCTTCAACTCAAGAAGAAGTAGAAGAGTGGAGAGAATCATAAGAAGTTATTTCACATTTACTCCTTAACACAAGAATAAACTCACAACCCAGCAACACCCTTCACAACTTTTCTTTAATTCAATTCCCAGGATTTTGTGAACGAATCCTTAGTTTGTTCCACACCCTACAAAACCACAATCCAAAGATAAAAGCGTTGGACACAGTTCTTTCAATAATTCCATCTCCAATTTAACTTGGATCTCTCCCTCATCATGTCAATTAGCAATTGTAAGTGGATGATGAATTGCACCGAAATATAAAAGTACGCAAGGCTTTCTCGTCATTCATGTCCATTGTATATCAATAACGCAGAATGGAAAGTTTTCCACCCATCGGCATCGCCATCACCACCCACACACACTTTTAATCCAGTAGAATTACTTCCAGATGTGGAAAAGAAAGGTGGATTTATTCTTAGGGAAGACGCATTTCATTTGATCCATAAAATGACACAGTTTACACTCAGACACCGGATTAAACCGAACTTTGCAAGTTTAAAGAAGCTATTTCCAAGGCAGATGAACAATAATATGTGTCCCATTAGTCTCGTATTAAGTAGACTAACAATTTAACTTGTCTCGTGGGGTAGTCTCAATCTCTGCTGAACTCTTACGCATCATTGACAAATAATGCGGTGCATAACCATTCACACCCACGGACGGGAGAAATCCTAGATAATTAAATGTTTAGGAGATTCAAAGGATTGAACCAAGTAAAACATGACCTTACAGAAAAGTATAAAAGTATTATTGTCTCTAGCAGGACAACGTGTGATGGTTGTGCAGTAGTAGCAAGTGTAAGTGTATTTGTTCCCTTCTACGGGAGAGACTTAAGAGATATCCAAACTTTTTCAGTAAAAATAGCTGCCTCGCCTTTCAAAATGTCAAGGAGTGGTTTCCTCGAGTACCCAAATGTAATAACAATGATTACCGGACTCCCCATTAAGACACACTCACACAGACCAACTACAACAACTCATGGAAACCTAAGGTGACTTGCAAGTGTCCAAACACATGAATCTTAAGTACACAGCCAGTCCTACTTTTAATAAATGGCACACAAATTGCAGTATTTGCCAAGATTTATTCAGTTTCTTATTGACTCGGGAGAACCACCACTTTCAGGATCTTTTTAATCTTTATTCCACCTTAGGCTACTTAAGTCACTAAATCCTTAATTAACTTGATACGTGTGACGTTCGCCTTTTAAGCATGGGTTTCTGACTTTAATAATAAGAGAGCGAGAAAGACAATGAGTCTAAAAGACACTAGATATGTCAGTTCCGCTCGTGTAGCAGGTAACTGTTTGTACAGTTTATCACCGAGCATGACAAGCATCTCTGTGTGTGTGTGTGTCAGTGTCATTCTATTTTGTAACCTTACATCAAAGCCATTTACAAAGAGTACTTGCTCCACAACTTTCGTCTCAGAAACTTTTATCCACTTCTCAATCATTTGCGACTACGAATATCTTACCAAACAACCAAATCAGATCTTTTGCTTTCTAACATTTTAATTTCCACTTCCTTGCGCAATCAAAATCCACTGGCAACGCCTGGTCAACTTTTCGTGAGAAACCTCACTGTGTCTTGCCAATTTAACCATTATTAGTATCCTTAAAAGTGTACCTGAGTGTTAATGAGGTTGTAAACTACGTAGTGGCTACTGGTGGCTAATTCAATCAACCCACTTGGTGAAGTGACAGAGAGAGAGAAGGACATTTTAAGAGTCTTTGGCAAAGGCTATTAGAATTATCTCTCCTTAGCAAAAAAAAACTGGATGATTAACTCAAAGGTATTTTCATGTACCCAAGTGTGACATGGAATTCAGGGAAGAAACATAATTAACGTCCAAAGATTCCCATCCCAACAACTCTCTTGAAACAGAATTGATGCAAGTGGAAATAATTTGTGATGTCGTAAAGGTATACTGCTCAAAAAGGCATATCACAAGTTAAATCTTGAATGTACAATCTCAAACTACGAATACCGAACAAATCAAAAGAACTGCATGATGGATGCCTTTTAAATTTAATCCGACCATAATTTAATTATAATGATAATCTTCTCATTACTCGAGAGGGAGAGAGAGAGAGGATCGCTTATCATCGGAAGGAATCAAAAGTCATATTACATTCACAGCCTCATCCCATCATCACAATCAGAATAAGAAGGAGCAACAGACTCGAAATCAAGATTGACAATAAAAAGGGTTGCGTTTAATGAAGCCAAATAAGGCCCTTACTCAAAAACAGTCAATACTTTATTGTCGGCCTTTCTTTAATTCGTCATTAAAGCACAATTACAATTTGTACAATCCATAACAACCAATACAATGTAAATGGTAGCACAGGAGTAATAATGGACTCCTTCTCTGCTTCCTTATTCTTTCCTCCTTCAATACACAATTCATCCGTACCGTGTTGTGTTCATTTAAAACCTTAAGTGAACATGATCTCCTATTCCTCACCTTCTTTTCAATTCACATTACATCCACATGAATTCCAATTTAATTAACCCACATGTAACTTACAAATCCGTCGGATTTTATTTCCACACTTCCAAATGCAAATAGCTTCATAAAACATATTGGGTATTGCACATACTTTCATTTACACGAGATACGCAATAAACTAACAATAAGCGTGTAGCACTAAATTATCTTGCATCGTTAATTGCAATTTATTTCTCATTGCAATTTCAGGAATTTTTCGTCAAAGGTTAATTGCTACTCTCCTTCTGTTAAATTTTTAATCAAGGTTGTTGAGTGACCTTATAAAAATGTTTATACCAGCACCACCACCACAGATCAAACGCAGTTGCTTATGATACATCCATGTGATTCGTGATGATGATGATAGACCTACATGTAATTTATGAACTGCTACACACACACACTTTGCTGCTGTTGTTGCTCCTGGTGAGGCAATAAAATTCTCAGCAGAATGGAATGCGCATAAACTACAAGCAAACCTTATTTATATATTATTTCAAAATATTTACGAATAACGAGTTACACGGTTATTATTACTGAGTATCAAACCTACCGTCGTATTTCATTATTCTAGTAGAGACTATTTATCAAGGAGTATTTTTATTGCGATGGGATTCCAAATCTCAAGGAGTGTAGCCTTCCACACAAAACACACAAACACTTTGGTAGTTCAATGTTCAATGCAAAATAGAACACTTTATATTTATTTGAATATATTCGTATTAAATTTATATAAATCACATCAGAGTGTGAAATCTGGAATCCTCCGTCCCTTTGGGCAATCAACCGTCTCACTTAAAACTTTACTGGCAGCAATCAATTTATTTATGAAGCCTTTTCCTCCCACGCAGGTCTAAATCATTGGGATATCACATATTTCAAATGGATTTAGAGCACACACATGTTTGCGTATGAATTATAGGTTCATCAAAAGTTTCAAGGGTTCGTTTAAAGAGTGTCCATATTCATCTGTGGAATTGTTCCTTTGCATTAGAAACTATGAGACTTGCATTCGCGTAAATTAAACTTCCATGTGTGTGTATTCATTTTCTATGAAACTTAATCTCCAATTATGTTACTTAATTCTTAATTCCACAAGCAAGTGGGTAATTTCGTACCTCCTTCTGGATCAAATTCATTAAATTAATACAAATACCAACCTACTGCAAAATGTGTGTAAGGTTCTCAAGGCTAATGCGTGTTCAGGTTCAGGGATGAGCTCAGAAAAGTTGTTTTGATACAAACTCAACTGATAAAATTGTAATTACTAGCAGTACAACGTGCAAAACAATTGCACATGCATTTCTACTCAAACCCATCGCATTTTTCCTTTTGACTTTGTATTCTGAAGAAAGATAACGTAATTACAGGTTACAAGTGAGTCTTCTTGCTTAACTTCAATCAAAATTTCAAGATAATTGCAAACTATACAAGACCAACTGCTGCATGGGTATTTCTGTATTTGCACGCGTGTGTAAATCTCATATTGCTGACCTTGTTTCCCTTCCACCTTACAGCAGGTAGTGTGTCTTTGTGTATATGGATGGATTGCAAGCCACAAGAATTCCAGTAAAATAGACACTTGGGAATTAAAACATAATCCAAAGGTGTTTGGAGCACATCAAACTTTGCAATTAATACTTTCATTCCCAAATTTATTGCTTACTTCTCTCAGCTTCGGTGTTAAATAAACAAAAGCAAATGAATACAAATTCCAACTCGTGCAGATTGCCACCACCACCCTTCTCTATTAGAATTTCATTCCCTCTTTATATATAAAACAACTTCACGTGTGAGGTGTCGTAGTAGTATAATGCAAAAATTTAGCCATAATTTAATTGCACGTGTTTTGATTTACAACAGTCACACTAAATGGTGCCTTTCATGTTGGATGATCAAGTTTAATTCTACAGTCCTTCAAAACAGTTTTTTTCTTGGAGCCGTCTGTCTTAGCCCTAACAACTACAGGTAATATAAACATATGTAAGAATCTCAACATGTGATATGAAGAGGAGCAACTATTCTGTCTGTTACATATGAGATGTGCCCAGTGAATCAACGAAGCTAATTATGAGAAGGAAGTAACAACAGAAATGCGTGTCAGTCAGGAAGGAAATATATTCCTTGGACTTATTGCCATGAACTTGACTACTAAACATATATAACGTACTTGATTAAATGAAATCCCATTGGAAACATTTCTTACAAAAAATACCTATTGGCCATTTGTTACACAAGTCACAAGTTGGCTGGGATTTGTACGCTAAAGTGACGGGGGTTCATTAGGCAGCTATCATCTCGCCCTGTGGTGTACACCGAATTCTTTACCGATTTTCTTTCGTGTTTAACAAATTATACAATTTATAAACAAAGCATTTGAAATAGTAGAGTGAGTTGTGACTGGCAATGAAGCAAGAAGCTCGAAATAGGATGACTCGTGTGGTGAATGATAGTCCGTAGATATATTCGCCCTCCTTCTTTGACTTTCCACATTTATTTCTCAGACAAACCGGGTGGAATTGGGTTTAAGATACTCGAGAAGGCTGGAAAATATTCGAGATGGTTTATTTAGATGAATAAGAGAATATTATCATCAGACTGTGAGAGAATTCGGTGGTCTGGTGGACCTGCTGATATAAAAATGAGATCGATTCATATGGAGTGTAGGGAAATTCAACTGACTCAAGAAGAGTGTATGTGGTGGGTATCAGGGAAAACTCTTCTTAGGGCGTGAGAAAGTCTAAAAATACATGGAAACTCAAATGCAACAGCAATCTGTGCAGTCAACGAGACGTTTGTAAGGTTGTAAGGAGACGTGACAAAAAATATGAACCCTGGAAAAGGCCCTCTCAATTCATTATCAACCATTCGACCAGCGTTATTGGGTGCAGAGGCAGTTCAGTCCGTATCAAAAAACATGCACAGAGGTCTATGATTCCATACGATATGGATATTTGAAGCAGTAGGGCTCTTCCAAAGATTTATTTAGTCTGAATAAAACTGTTTGGACTTGCAAGACGGAATTATTGATAGTTGGGTGCGAAATATGGGCCTAAGACTATCATAATCGTGTGAAGAGAAAGTGTATGCATATCTTTACACAAGGAAATGGCACAACCGATGCACACACACACAAACACTTGCAAATTTACAGGAAATATATCCCATTACTTCAGAGAGAGATGAGGAGATGATGCATTTGGTCGTCTGTGATTTCAATGACTGTGCTTACCCTATTTTCTTTGCATTTGGATTTGTATGGAAATGAAATAGGATTTGTAGAATTGAAATCCAGACAAATAAATCACGGAATAGACATTCACCAAAGTCAGATCCTATTTTGTGTTAGTGTCATTCCTGTAGATACAACATCCACGGAAGAAGGATATACTTTCACACACACACACATTACACGCCTCCTTACACCCAACATTATAATACTTTCAAAGTGCATTTCATTGCCAATCCAACCATCCATCTAATCTTACCGTCTCTCTTTCCACCACCACCTCTCCCAACTTTACATCTCTCGATATCTCACTTCACGTGCTAAATGATCTTGTTTCACGGAGAGATGAGGTGTCTTCTACAGAGTCTATATGCAGATGAATGAATTTACATTCGCGTCTTCCATCCAAACTCCCCGTATATTTAGTCTTCACCAGAAGCAAGGAAACAATGATTCTGGCAATCAACTAGAGCATCTCTAGATGACATTGAATTCTTCTTAGACGCCACCAGGTTTTTGCTCCCTGCGACAAGTATCAAATAAAAGTGGATGACACAATCTACTGGAATAAAAATGGATTACGTAACTATCTCCGAGTCTCATTTCTCTAGTAAATTAGGTGAACATCCCAAAGTCTGTGCTCCTCATATGAGCATCCTCAGACACATACAGAGAGAAAGTACACTCAGAAACCTTGGCTAGGAGACACACAATCTTCATTCTAATCTAAATTGATCCACATGACAATAATAATAAGCACACAGGGGAAGGATACACCAATCTCTTCCACTGACACCACCAAGGAATCCGCAATGTACAATCCACACCCATTTCACTCAGGATGCCATGGTCTGTCTCAATTTTTTCCCTTAAGTATTCACATGTATTGTGTGTGCAAAAACTAGACCAGACACAAAAGAGATTGGGTTTTTGGGTTCATTCTGACTCATCTTTGGCAAATACCACAGACTACAGAACTCCACAAATATTCAGAAACATAATACTTGACGAATTTAAAGATTTGTGTGCAGGAGAAAAATGATTGAGGAGAGAAACAGATACCCACGGAGCAGCAGATTGCACCGACCAACTTGTTGTAGAAATAGTAGTAGGCAGACTTAATGGATATTACCAAAGTACAGTTATACTAACCGGGTAACTTTCCACTGCCAAAAGATCCAATTGCCAGTTTTGCAAGGCTATTTCATTTTGCACTGTTTATTCTCAAGTAGAGAACCATATAAGCTTTCATGATGGATCATAATGATCATCACTCGACTGGACTTTGCATCTCGTGTCTCATAAAATTAATTCTACACCACATGCAGTCGAAAGAATGCACATTAAGCTTCTCGAGAGTGTTGAGAGAGAGTTTTACACTCTCAGGACAAGTTTTTCCCTTTTAGCGAGACGCCCATGAGGAGAATGGTTGTGCAAGACTCCAGGAATATAACAGTGCAGAGATATCCAGTGATTTTTGCAAGACATCCACACTTCCACTGCATGTTGCATCGCCACATGAACACTCGTTATTTCACTCACACATATAAAGCTACTTACTAATACTTACCACCTACCAATATCCCTCCTCGCCCAAGACAACTTTTGCCATCATTTGTTACCATGCAAAAGCAAGTTGTGTAGGTCAATGAATCCCCCATACTGCCACACACAATCTCAGTTAGCAACAGGAAATCGTGAGAGATTCTCTTTCAGCGTGGATTGAGTTATGTCCCAGGGAATAAGGAACGCTCCCCGCGTGTTATACACACGCCTTTCTCCTTGACAACAACCACAAATAAATACTATCAATCCCCTCAATCTATTCTTCACCAATTTCTTGCTTTTTATGTCATTAAGCAGATTTTTCCAGTACCAGACGACAAACCTACCCAAGCAGCAGACCAACTAACAGCCAAACCAAGTAGGCGTGGACTCTCTGTGCCAAATTGCACTAAATACACTTTAACTCGCACATTCCACTCTTTTCCCCAATTCCAAGCGTTCGTATTCCGTACAACATTTCCCGAGGCAGTTACAGCATTCGCTAATAAATTGCCACACGGTTCAAATACACTTCTTTCAATAAAATAACTCCTCTCTACTTAACTCGTAATACATCTTATAAAAGAAGCCTTCTGTTCTCTCAATGTCTCTCTCCTTCACTGTCAAATCCCCGACATCATCGTCGCTTCAGTACATCGTCCAAACACAATTCCACTGTAACAACTCTCTCGCTTAACTCAGTCTTCTCAACAAACCATCATCCACCAAATCAAAAAACATTTTATCTCTACTTTTAATGACAAAAATGTTAGTTGGCTTTTAATTGAGTTTGAATATTTTACAAAGTAACGCACAGTCAGTGGAAACGGAGTGTTAATGGAATTCAGGAGGAAATGTTTCTCATTAAGCGTACTCACAAACCTTTTTAAATGGAAAACATTAAACCTCACAATTTAATGTGACCTCATTCAGTTTAGGTTTAAGCTAAAGTCCCAACTTTACTACACGCGACTCCATGCAGATTTCTGAAATGAAATTTCGTGGCAGACTTTACCACATTTGCTTGAGGATTATGCAATCCTGGGTTAAGCTAGTCTAGCCAATAAATGCATGCTCCGTTCACTTGCCCCTAGTGCAATAATTGTTTATTGGATTAAGCTCTCCACACAGAGAGAGAGAGACTTGGAGACTTAACGACGTGTATTATACATGAGTTCAAGGTGTGAGCACATTAAACTGTTCCTAAATCCCATTCATGTTATTCTTGAGGGCATGTGGCCACATTCTGAGACACACTCTGCCAAACAATTATTATATCTCCGAAGATGAGAGAACTCCTAGAAATTTATTGCAGGCAGTAATTGAGTAATGGCTGCATTGAGGAAGCTGGATTGGGAATTGTAGGCTCAATATTATTTTCCATGAGGAGGAGGATGAATGTGAATTCATTTTCCTCATGGGCAGTTAAAATCTTTATGAGACATTTGAACCAAAACGAAACCTTAGAAGGCTCAAAGAGTATAAGAATATGCGTGTGACTGAGCGTCCAATATGAACTCATTCTTTATTGGCAATTCGATGAACGATATTCCCAACCAGCTTAACAACAGACAGATGAGTAGCCTTTCCCCACCAAACTAAAATGAACCCTTCAAAAATATCTTCACAGTCAACAGGAGAAGAATACTCGGCTACTAACCAATAATTCCTACCCTAAATACTTCACCAAAAATTACGTAATTACAAATGCAATTAATAAATAATTATTTACAACTGCCAAGTCATTCGTAATTCCAGAGTTTATGCGTCCTACATTTTTTTCACTACACTTTCGTCGTTAGTAATTCCTTTGCGTAATTGAGGAACTAGTAAAAACTCGTCATTAACAACCACCTTGAGACTCTGATGGGAAGGCCGTTTGATTGGGAAATGCTGGTGTAGAGACTCTTTCATAAAGAACGCTACCAAGAACTCTAGGAGATTATTAAATTATTAGGTACACACTACAGACTCTGTAGACTCTGTAGATTTTAGATATAAAAATAGAAGTAGACTAAATAGTGGTAATTTTACTTTTGAATATACAAAGAATAGTAAATTTCGCGTGGGTCCCTCACCACCACCACCCATGAGGCTTTATGATCACACACACACAAAGTTTTCAAAAGATTACAATAGCGATGATGAGTGAATTAGTTAACGGAGCAATTTGTTTATTTATGCATAACTGAGAGAGTGACTGCAAAGGTACGTGCGTGTGAAACTCTAAATTTCTGAGAGTCATTGTTACTAACTACCAAAGAGATACACAGGTGATTCCATCTCTACCCACCTGATTATCATTTTTCATGATCATGAATCTTAATCTCTAAAATATGCGGAGGAATATGTGTGGAAAGGTGGTTTGTCTGGAGGCCGAATATTTGTGTAATAATAGCAGAACTCTTTCTCAAATCTGCACGTAACCAGTTAATTCTCGTAAAAGAATGTAAGAGGACGTATCTTCCTGTAAACTCGCATGTGTCTCCGTTTCTAAACTCAATGGGTTCCGACTTAATCTGGTTGTTTTGAGATGCTAATGTATTTTAAAACAAAGAAAGGTCCACAAGATGCATATGAATTTAGGAGTCCTTTATTTCTTACTACTACAACAACTCTGTGCTCCAGTTCCATAGAATTAAACAATGTCGAGTTGGGGAATAATGAGCGACCAGAAACTGATGAATGTGTGCACACACACTGCAATTTATGTGTTCACTCGTACTTTTATTGCACCAGGGAATGTCGTAAACCATTAATAAGTTCTTTGCTCTTGGAGAAGGTTTCTTTTAAGGACTCTATTTTTATTCTAATTTAGCTAAATATTAGAAGAAGAACCGGATATACAACCAGATTGGGTCTATCCGCAAGAATCCAAACGAAATATATAAGACACACAAACAAGTGCATCTTCATTCATCACGCCAAGTGCGTTAATCTTCTGTATAATTGTTCAATTTACTTTGAGAGGGTTGTGTGCAGAGGAATCCTAAGATTATGATTCATTTCTTACGCAATAAAAACACCGACACTCCTCTAAAGTCCTCTTTATCTTTTTAGTTCTAATCTTTTGGCATAAACTGAAAAATCTGAACCTCCTTTATCTCCCACACAGCATTTAAGGCTTTTACTTGAAGAAACACTTGAAAAAACAGGAGAGAGATATGACAGTAACACACACACACCCCTCCATGCAAACGAAACGGTAGTGGAATGTCGAAACTTTCTGTTATCTTCATAGAAAGGATGTAATTTAACCGCGCTCGTAAAATTCATTAAATTTAATAATCCAATTAATTCATAATTACTTAATCCATCCATTCTAAGCCAGTGTGTGTGTATACCACGCATGTGCCACGGGGCTCACTTGCTATTAAAGAGTTTTAAATCTTTAAAGCCCTCATTTAAATGCTGGTGGTGGTGGTGTTGAGTTAATGGAAATTTATGCTCTTCTGAGGTTACTGCGTGTGCGTTGATGATGTTTCCTTGACCGAAATCGTGGAAATGCGAAATGAGAGACATTTTCAGGGGTGAGATTAAAGTAGAAGGTGAGTAGAGAGATAGAATAGTGTGTATCCCAACGATACACACACAGTAGTTAAATAGTAAACAGTCCGAAAGTCAAAGTACATGTGGTAGGAGCGATGATAAGAAGGACATGGTCAATAATGCCATCATTTTTATTGTCAGTTTAACTTTTACATTTCAGTCTTCATTCACCCGTGTTTTTTGTTACTGTCAAAGTCCATTCTCATTGAGTAGTAGAGAGTACACACAATGAGTTTATACGGTGATAGTAGTAGTAGGGATGTGTAGTTTAAGGAGGCAGACGTCGTTATTCCCACAGAAGAATCTGTGATTATTAAGAGAAATGCCGAGGAGAGATGAGAGAGGATTAGGGCTCTCCGGAAAGTGTGACAAAATGGTCCTTCACTAATAAGCCAGACATTTAAGAAAAGTTTAAATTGGATTCTGGAGCGGAAAGAAATGTGGGATATATTGTCCCAGTAGTGGTGGTGGTGGCGATGATGGTTAGGATGGTGTGGTAATTGAGCCAAAATCCCTACATATTATGGGAAACCAGTGTGTGCCAAAGAAAACGGTCTTAATAATCCTTCATGAATAGTTTCACAGGGAAAGAGACACAAAGAGAGAGACCGAGTGGTCTGAATGTCACTCAAGATACTTAATGATTTCAAGTTAACGGGTAATTAAATCGGGATTTGTGGTACAACTCCCCACGTCCCTCCAGCCTTCCACCCCGCAATTCAATTTAAGTGCATTTATCAAAGTTGTTTCATGGAGCTCATTTAAGAGTCTACCTTCATTCGATGGCCTAATAAGCTTCCCTTGAGTGCATATACACCATCTCTAATGCAGTATGATGATGTCCGTAGCAAAGAGACAGAGGGACATGTGCCAATTCCTAAGTCAATTGCAAGTTTCAGTTTGCATTTAAACTCGTGTGTGTGTTGTATATGTTGAGCAGCACAATTTCCGGCTTTTTAGCCAAAACCCACACTCTCCTACTCCACTACTATTGCATTGGTTCTGTTTCCATGCTCAGTTCACTTGGCCTAATTTCCCCGTGTGTGCCATGGGCAAAAGCAGAGCACAATCATCTCCTTAAAGTATTAGTAAAAGTCAGCCGTACTTAATAATACTTCTTTCTCCACTATCATTCAAGTCCTTTCGTCGTCCCACAGCTTTCTTTGTAAGGAGGATGAAGAATAAACCTCTGCCTAAAAATAACCCTGTGTGGTGACACTCTACAACACAACATCTCTCTCTATATATACTTCTCCAACAAAGTTAAAAATCCCTGTGTGTGTAGAATACAGATTAAAAGCATTTGATGTACATGCAACTTCATATCTCTATGATAGTTTGACATGAAATGTCACAAGGGAAAGACCTGTCATGCAACAAACTTTAAACTTGTTTCCTCACTCTCTTTCCTCCGTCATTCAACCGAAACTGCACTTTCCAAAGAATCTGTCTCATCGTTTATTTGTATACAAATTCGGTTATGCAAAGCGATATGAAGAGACCTAATTTCAGTGGCCTCAAAGACACTCACGGCAAAGGTCTTTTGAAGCGAGATGAGAGACTCCTTTGATCCTCTCTCGGGTGTCCTGACCTGCAAAAGAATTTCAATGTGCATTTCCCTTTCAGTCAGTTACTTTATCTGACAAAGTCAATTGTACCCTTCATGTTCCACTTGTTTTACCTTTCCAA
>JAQGAB010001020.1:0-19518 GCA_034696565.1 Isotomurus graminis
CCAGGATTACATTACAATTACAAATTACCATTAAAGAGAGCGAGAGCAACAAGATCCTAATTTACTAAACAAGGGAAGTTGGATCCATTCCATGAATAACAATTATGCCCAGAGTGGATGAGACCAAGTTGCTGGAGGAATTAGATTATTATTATTGTTATATGCATCTTCTTTGAGCGGAGGAATTCACTGTAATGAATTGCATTACTCGATTGATTGCAATCCTCGTCTTCAAGTTGTAATGAAGAAGAACTACTTTCTTTCTCTGATCGTGACAACTAAACCCAAGTAGTTTGTGCTTAAAAAACATGAACATTACAATGCTGAATATTGATACCCCAAACTTTGGACATCGTCCGTGTTGAAAGAGTGTTCCTTGTGTACTTCAGTCATAATGATTTGAATCTTTTATGACCGCATGAATAATAATTGTTTTTCTAACAGAAGATCTCCTCGGTACATCTAAGCCTAAGCCTCCCTACACCAAATAGGTGTTAGAAGAAGGATGAAGGTCATAATTATGCTCATTGCATCGCCGGCGCCAGATTTTTCACTTAGTACTCCAATATTTAAGTGAAATGGGTGCTTACAGATGATAACTAATATTAATTTAAAGTTCAAAAGGGGTAGTAGCATCTGTATTGCTTGTAAAACACTTTGGACATTATAGCTGAAGAATTCATTACTCTAAGAAAGCTGTTATGAGTCTGAGTAACTCAAATCCAAGTTTTTTGCACTTCAATCAGCTTGGTTTGAAAGCGCGCAAGTCAGCAATCAACGATGTCGAATTTGAAGTTAATTACTTTACGTTCTTGTTCGAGAATCGCATACGGATAAGCTTTTCAAAGTACTTTAACCTAAATTCTTTGCTGAAAATGAGCATTCTTTTTATGGGTATTTCTGTAAACGAAACTTCTATTCAAGTAAAGATTAAGAAAATAAACGAGGTGCATTCTTGAAACTTCAATATCTTTCCAAGCGTCCATGTTTGGTGTGAAATGTTTGTGTTCCACTATTCTATTCCACCTTCCATAGAGATGCATTCTATTCTTGTTACTCGCTTCTTTCTTGTTACATTATTTTGATGGACCTAACCACTCCAAGAGGCCAAGCAGAGAGAGAGTAGGGCGTATGTCCCTTTAAATTGTTCATTCTTATTCAAAATTCCATGCATTTATTTCCTAGTCTCCTACCTCGTCCTCGTCTCCTGCTTTCTATTACTAACAAAGCTTGATTTAAGCATTCCAGCAGGAGGCTGTCTGGCCATACTTTAGCTCTTCACGAGAATAACCGGAATATCACATTAAATTGTGTACATGCTCCTTTGTTGCAAGTCATTTCACCTCTTCAAATTCATTTTGATGGGATTAACCCACATCTCTCTACTTTTTCAAAAATTCAAAACTGCCTATGCGGCTATATAGTCTTTCATTTTAAACATTCATACAGATGAGTAATTAGATTATTCACAGACAACAGAAAAAAGATAAGGGTAAGATATTAAGTAGTGTAAGATAACACTCCATGCCAAGTGGGCTTTTAGCAATTCTCTCACCCAAAGGATGGCAGTTGCTTTCAAAACGAATAGGGCACTACATCCCGTAATGTTTGAATTCATATTTAACAAGCAGATCGTACTATTATTTAAACTACCAGTAAGTGTGGAGCACGTACAAAAAAATGCTTCAACGTACAAACACACGGTGCGCCGAACGTGATCTCCATGAACCTTTTTCATATTTTCAACTCACGTTCGGGCACCTGGGTCAAAAATCTTTTGAGGTAAAACCTCATTATTTATTGCAATTTTGATAATGTACACTGTCAGCTCAGAGCTATTTAAACCGTCTACTCTACAGACTACGAGACTACACATACACGGCTACAAAACTCACGGGTGTTACACTCAGATGTCAAGTGTTTTCAAATAGTTCACCAGTACCTCAGCAAACATACAAACTATACACACACAGGGACTATACACACGATTCCAAGTCATACAGTGTGAATAAATAAATTAAAAAGTCTGCACTGTCATCACACACACACAGCAGAGAGACACCCAATAAGCCTTTCTGCTAGAGAAAGATGAACGAGCCCACTAAGAACTTATCGAAAAGAAATGTGCGTAAAGCACGCATGAAAAATTGTTTCAATAGCCGATGACAAGGAACAAATTGAAACTCATTGTTAAGCAGTGACAAGACCCGATGGACCCTGTCGTGGATCTTTTAAAAGATACCAGAAAAGAGTAAAGTGTGTAAAAGCTCTTCTTTCCTACACTTCCCTTAATATCAAAGTCTCCTCAGGATCACCACGGGAGAGCAAATTCATCTGAAGCAAATACGAGTCCAGCAAGAAGTGTGTCACTTTTCACTCCTTCCAATAGTCTCCCACACATTTATACAGAAAGTTCGTGTGTGCGTATCCTTTCAACCAAACCCACGTCTCGCGTAAAATTGCAGAGAGATGACTTCAGCTGACCCTTTAGTAACCTACAAGTCTGTGCGTAAGTATTAAGGTTCAATAAGCCAGAGTGAATGGAGGCAAACAGAGTAGATCACATAAGAGTATTAACAAGACTCCTATATGTACCTTGTGTTCATACTATCACCTTCTTGTACCAAAAGACAGATCTACTTTACTCCAAGCCTAATAAATCTGTCAGAACTGAAATCGTGCTCCGGTTGAATAATACTTGATTCATCGCTAAACTAACTTTTACTTCTAAAACTAAAAATAAAAGTGTACGCGAATATATTGTGCGGGAGTCTCCTTGTCACTATCAATACTCTTGGCGATTCAAGATGAACTGTGTGTGTGTGTATCATGCATCATCATCATCCGCCCACTTTCTCTTCATGTCTTTTTTGAATTCCTATTTGTCCTTACAAAAAACTCCAAACTTTATAAACCAACATAGAGATCCCTTACCTTTTGAGTTTTACTCATATGCTGAATAGGAAGGACTTCATGATCAGCATGTTTCATATCTTGAAGACATCCAATGCAAACAGGGACTTTACATAGGATACAATACATATTCAGAGACTCAAACGAATGGTCAGGACATTTGTACTCCAACGGTCCAGCCTTTTGTTTCAACGCTACCTTCCCTTGAGTAGGATTCACCAACAAATGCTTCGCCAAAGGACCTCTCAAAGGGTGACAACTCTCCCGACACTTGTCACAATAAAAAATCTCACATTGCTCACACATAACTGTTGCGTTCTTTGGATTCTTCTCACACAATTGACATTTTGTACCCAAGTTCCTTGCTTCCACGTATTTATCAACGATATTCTGCATTACTCTGTACTTTGGAAGGTTCTGGGCTCCGTGTTCATCAAAATAAACCGTTTTATGACAAACAGGACATGACAAACAAAATGCTGCTGACTGAATTGGAGGAAATAAGAGTCCATGCATATTGTGGGAACCACCCCCTCCACTGCCACCCCCATGTCCCCCTCCTGAACCATTCCCCACTCCACTTGCATAACTATTTGGCCTCGAAGAACAAATTACAACTCCTGAATCAGTTTCACTCAACACTGAGACTTTGTCTGAGGAATCTTCACTTCCCCCACTGGAACTTGAGGAAGTATGAGAACTCGTAGAAGACTTGTCACTATCTCCTCCACCTCCTCTTGATGAACTTATGACACTACCAGTGTCATTCAGATGGTGGTGGTTGTGGTGATGATGAAACTGATTTCCATGATGGTGAACCGTAGCAGTGGCTATAACTATGTGGTGAGAATGTCCATGAAAATTAGTTGTAGACGCGTGACTGTGAAGACCATTTCCAAGTCCAACTGACGGTAACGATTGTTGGTGGACTGGAGATTGAATTTGCACTGCACAGTTTAAACACAAGGAATGGTAGCATGGAAGAAGAATTGGGTTCGTGAAGATTTGCTTGCACACTAGGCACCTTAGTTCTTCCTCCATTTTATTCAATTAAAATATTCAATCCTATTAATAATCTAGTTTCCAGGATTTCTAGGAACACTTCCAATAAAAACCTTTTGGTGATACGATTATGTGGGAATATAGAAGTGGGTAAGTGTTCGCGTGTATGAAAAGCTGGGAAACACGAGTAACGGTGAAGCCTCCAACTGCACAGACCTTCTTGTACGAAGCTGTGGAGAGAACTGACGAGGGGAACTGCAGGAACCTCTCTAGCTATTCTTCCAGGTTTTGAGTCAGTGTGGGTCTCATTCATTTGTAAATGTTGTTCAAAGGGAGGTTTAAGTTGATGTGGACGAGGTGTAAAAGGAGAGTGGAGGTAACGTAACTAAATGCTTCTTGGTATCCCCGTTCCAGGTATATGTATAATAACAAACTTGTTAGATACTTTCCTATAAGTCAAAGGTGATACATCTAAAGGTACCTCATCTAGTCGAGTTTGCGAGCGAAAGCAACTCTCAAAGACCTCAAAGGTACAACAGACAATTTTTAAAGACACAAGTTTAATATCCGAGCCTTCTTCTTCGAACTGGAATTCCACCTACTTAAAAGATTTTGTGAAAGGTGTGAAATTGCAAGTAAAGAACTGCGAAGGTAACAAACTGAGTGGAACTCTTGCAATTTGTTTCAGTTAGTAGAGCACTGGTGAGAAATAAAAGAGGAAATATAACATTATAGAAGTTCTCCTGACCCAAACGGAAGGAACGGAGGGTTTCTAAAGTTCTGGATTTGTCATTTTAGAAATAAACGGAAGATAGAAATTGCTTCATTTCCCAAATAGCACATCTTGAGACAAAAGGTAAGTGTGACAAATTGGGGGTGGCACGTAGACAATCGCACTCTTTATGAAATGAGACACACGGAAGTTGAAAGAATTGGAGACCAAAAGATCTCAGACGAACTTTGCAATGATAACTCTCTTTACTTATGGAGATAACACAATTGAGTGTATAAGATGGTTGTGGTTGTGTGAGTGTCTTCATATTTTATTTGGTCCAAACTTTGTAGAAAAATTGGATCTTTTTGAAAGCTCTAAATCTTTGATTCACCAGAGGTTGTGGAACATTAACTTTTTTGCAGAAACGCATTTGATGTAACGCAAATCATCTTGTCAATATTTTAAATTATGGCGTGTCTTGTGTCACTGAATAATGCAAAGCACAAACTGATAGTTGGAAATGAAGACGCAGTTCCTATACTTTCGAATTCCCCGTGTAATTTTTACCAATACTTCTACCACAGGTTTCATTTTGTGAATAATAGCAATAAGCATTGTGACCGACTTGGCCCTAGAAGTATGAATCATCAACCAACAGTTTCAAACAAAACAGAGAAAGTGGATCTGTCAAAATACATCTAATGGACTTTCCCTGTCAATGTCAATATATCATATTATTGCCACTTGTAAGTGACTCTTGCAGGGATTTTGGAAGTAACAACATCAAATGTGTGGACAGAATTTTTATGTATGGAAAGGCAGTTCCATATTCTCATTAGTTTTTTTCACCCTTTCCCTTGCAATTAAATCGTGACCCTTCTTCCAAATCCCACACAGTTTGCTGTTAAAAATCAATATGATTGTGTCTGTGTGTATAGACAAATAATCTTCATCTTAGGAATCGACACGAAACTATCAAAATTGATATCATTGATATTGATACTCCTCAACTTTGCTCAGCTCATCGTAATAGGATTTTATACATCTGACTCTCCTTTGGGTGATAAAACGGAATATTTTCACCCCATTCTGGTTAATATTTGATAGAGATCTTCCACTATGAATCTTTGACATTAAGTGTTTAAGTCAACAACACATAATGCACCGTCAAGTTTATTGTACTCAGCTTCTCACTTCAGTTGCCTCACCATCCACTTCAGATTTCGTACACTTGTGTTGTGTTTGCGTTCCAGCTTCCTGCACAAGCAGATCCGTTTCAAAACGCATCGTTTTCCAATATCCAAGCAGTGTGTTGCACAATATTAATATTATGTCACAAATGCATCTCTGAGTCATAACGTACCAATTTGTGTCAGGAGAACACTAGTATTCATTCAAATAAAAATGAAAAAATATGAGTCGTCACTGCACCTAAACACAAGGGAGGAATCCAAGGGACCTTCCTCCCTTTCCTCATGCAATTAAACCAAATGATAAATGAATGCACAATCCCAAATATTAAGGACACTGTTACACAAGTCATAGGACTCCATTATCGCCCCTCTCCTTGCACCACATTATTTAGATAAATGTTGATTAATAAGTTGGGACATCCGCTACTTCATAAATCCATTGAGAATAACCCGTGCGCAACTGTTCGTGTTTTTAAAGGTCTTTCATTCTTTTTGTTCAAATACTCTTCATGCTTGACACCCAAAACATCCAGTCCCTCCATCAGGACTTTCCAGAGGTTCCCCTCCACCCAATTCTTTAGCCCAGTTTGCACACCCAATTTCATTCAACTACAAATAGGGTTGGACTGATACGATCCCTAGTCTGGCATATCTTTCTGTTTTGATTGAGTTTGTCCCTCAATACTCCCGGATTGAAAAAGAGAAGGGTTCTTTGCACTCAGCTACGGGAGACTAAATGGCTTTTTACATTTTTAGATCAGATCCCGATCAGTTTATTTCCTGAATAGCTGCAACGCGTGCAAGTAAATCACTTTTTGATGATTCATCTCTGCACATACACAAGTTGAAAGTAAATATGATTCACCATCACTGACTTTGGCGTATGAAAACACAACAAAAATCAGAAGGGTCTTTCAAAGTAGATTGTATTGGTTCGTAATTAGTTCAATTTGGTTATCTCTTCAGGGTCATATCCCTCAATGTCATTTTTTACAAGATGCAAACAGAATGAAAGCAGTGTAAGTTGCAATTTAGTATTGAATAGCAGAGAGATTGTCGCAAGTTATTTGTAAGCGTCCACTGAATCTAATGAGGAGCACATCCAATAGGTTTCCGGTAGTTCAGCAGAATTATCTTCCGAATGTACTCAACCAGCTCACAGCACAGATTGAGTCGTCTCCATTCACCTTCGAATTCCTCAGGGGGTCCGTAGCCAGCAACGTACCCATTTAATCGAGCTGCAGCCTTTGAACGAATTATAGGAAGTCCAACTTTGATGTCCAACATGTTGAGAATGTAAGGATACTTCTGGAGGAAATATTTCTGATGGTAGCTGAGGGACAAGAACACAGGAAATTGTGAAAGTCGCTTTACATTTCTCCTCAAACATCTCGGATTTTTAGACTTACTACTCGGCTTCATAGAATTCCTTCGCTGGATAGATTTGAGTTTTGATTGGACGGCTCCGTTGCCCGACTTCACGTCTCAATGTTTTCTCAGCAATTTGTCTTTGCTCAGGTGTATGATAGAATATGATGGACATGTACTGCAAACATGGAATATTGCAATGTGGGTCGATATTCTTGATATGCTCAGAGGTTCAAAAGATTCACACACTTACTTGACGAGGACATGGATAGGTTGGGTCATGATGCTTCCAAAACAGCTCAATCAACTTGGAGTAATTTGTCATCAACGGATCGAATTCAATGTCCACAGTCTCGGTGTAGTCGAACCTGAATAGAGTGAAGCATTAAAACTCCCATCGTACACCAACATCTTTCATCTCCATTCGTCTTACATATTTTTGTACGATGGGTTCGGCATTGTTCCTAGTCCAGCGTATCCAACTCGAGTTCGAACAACTCCTGGAGTGCATCCGTAGACAGCGTCCGGAACCCAGAAACAGCCCATGGCAAATGTGGCTTTCTCCGTTCGTACATCCGGTTCGTAGTACAGACCATCGCAGCATATGTCTCGGTATGCGATATGATCGTTATTCCCAGACATGCTGCCCTTTCAAAAGATCAAGAGGTTCCTTCTTGTTAGGGCGTGGACTCTGGAAGAGCCGTGAAAGTTTTTATACAAAATGACAACAGTGAGAGTTCCAGGTTACTTTTGTGCTCCACATCTGTGCCTGGAAATCGAATAGTCTCCATGACTTTCGTCAAGTACTTGCGTATAATGAAAGTCATCATAACGTAATTGGTTGATGCCAAGGTTGATGCCTATTCCACTAGCCTGCATTATAATCAGACCTAGTTTAGAATAGGAATGCTCATAACCATTGCATGACTTTACTTTGACATCCAAAGTATGCATGCGCACAAACCTACAGGGTGTGGACTCTCACTTGCTTGTTGCATGAAAAGTGCATGTTTTGCTATGAAAAGTAATTAACCTGGTTGTTGGCATCAAGTAGAGTCAGTGTTTAATAACTTAAGAGTTCTAGTACAGGTGGGCTGGAAAAGGTTCTAGCAAAATTCCATCTTTCCCAACATTCAAAAACCTAAAATCTCGTACATAACAATCAATTAATTATCATGGGTTACTCTGTGTTTTTAGAAACATACTTAAACTATGCATTTGCTATTTGCATTTGCCCGTACTTATTCTCCAGATCTCATGATAATAAAGTTGAAATCTTAGAATACAAATTGCAGCAAGTAAGTCACCTAAACTTTAGTTTTATTCAACTGATTAGTATGCAGGTGTTTTGGTGTTGTAGGGCATCTGTATTCTGTCAGCTACACTTGATTTACTCGGTTCAATTTCACGCATAAGACTCACCCTTCAAAATCCTGTGAACAATCCTGTTGCATACTTTGGACTTAGCTGGTCAATAACTGCGTTAATAATGCACCTCATGTTATACAAGGCTCTTTGGACTAAACAGCGCTACTTTAGAGACGCAATTGAACTGTGCCACGAATTTTGGTCAACTGTACACTTCACTCCAAAGACACTTCTGGTAGACAACATGTTAAAGTAATAAAGGAATGAAACACCATTGGTTTTATGAACTCAGGTGAAACTCACAGCGATTCTTCTCTGCACAATCAGCCTAATCCTGTCCTTTCTCCCAGCCATCAAGGGCTCCGGAGTCCTTCCAGAATTCGTACCTTGGACTGGAGAAAGTGTCTTCAAGTCCCACATTGCCCTGGGAAAGTATATCTTCTTCCTGTCCCCCAATTCCACTGTGGACACAGCATCCCTTGAAACACTAGAAATGACGTCAATTAACATCCTAATTGGGATTGCACATATCCTGGTCTTTACTTATCGCTACATCGGAGCCTACTTCATCGATCTGGGACTACTTCTAACCACAATTACTCTTTGGAGAGCAGTGAACGTCTTCTACAACGAAACCATTAATGCAGACTCGTTATTCAAGGATAGGGAAGGTGGAAGGAGTAACGCATTCAAAAGGTTGTCCACCTCAACCACATCTCCAATTACTCCAACGTCTCACGAGATCGACGATGTCTTCTTTCCAAGACGGTACGAGGAAAAAGAAAAAGAACAATCCTTCCAGCGTATCATATCACATTACAACAATGTGAAAGAGCTGGCTGACAATATAAATGCCAGTTTTGGAGCTGTCATATTCTTTTACGTTATTGAAACTACATTATTTTATGCTACCAACTTAAATACAATCTTTACTTCTGCTGCATGGCATTCTAAACTCACTGTGGCACATTTTCTCATCGGATGCTGTGGAATTTTCGGTTTGTCTGCTGATATTCGGAGGAAAGTAAGTAGCAATCAGCTTGCGTACTTATATCTTCTTAGCTTCTCTCACAGGTTTGTTCTTTCAGATGGAAGACTTCAAGCTGTGGTTGTGCATAGAACAACGTGCAAAAAGAGCCTTTCCACACGAACAACTGCAAATACTTTTGCAAGAATTGAATCTTCATCCCGTTGGAATTTGCGGATTAGGAGTTTTTACAGTCGATTACAGCTTAATTTTTGTAGTAAGCTTAAAAATTTACTGTGCAATGTACAATTTAATGATCCGCTTATCTACTTTTATTCTTTTCAGGTACTCTCAACTACCGTTACTTATTTCCTCATCGTCGTGGGATAACATTGCCAGTTTTCGATATCCATCAATTGAGATCAACTGTTCTGCGCTTGATTAGTAAATAGCTATTGACGCTTATGGTAAGAGTTTTGTGCTACGGTTACTTTCTTTGGAGCGTTTTGGATTCAACTGAAGTCTACTAGATTTGTTATAGGGTGATTTATTGTGAGCTCAACGCAATGTTTGTCATACAAAATATTAATACAGTTAAATTACAAATTGTTACAGTAGTCGTTTAAGCTTTCACGTGCATAGTTGAAAAAATTCGACGCGTAGAAAAACTCTCTGGATTTCATAGACGTTTCCTTCCGATTAACTTCGTTTCTTTAAAGCCTAAAGCCATTATTTGTCGAATGTTCCTGCAAGCAAAGAAATTAAAACTTTAGCTGGTTTTCATATTTGATTTTTAGTCAGAAACTTAGATTTTAAATGTGAACTTACTTGGCGATGAAACGGGACACGTCTTTTTCAGCGGTGGTTAAGCGATGTACTGTACAAAGTTCGAAAAGGTGATGTGCATTTTCCAGCGTCAAGTAGTCGATTACTTTTGAATCAAGAAATGGCTTTAGCTCCGGAATTCCCCACTAAATGAACAAAAGTCAGCAAAAATTAATTTCACTTTCACACCCCGATCATTTACTACATCAACTGGTAGTAGGATGATTTCGTACCTTATCTGCAGTTTCAAGCAGTTGCTCCAAAGTCTCCACTTTATCATTACTGAGCAATGGCAGAAACTCTCCCTTGTAGATGTAGTGCACAAGTATTTCCATCGTTCTTGAGGAAATGTCTCTGGTCATTTTGTCTGCGACTTCAGAGTCACTTGCACCGTCAGCAAAGAGTTTCTTAATGACTGGAACTCTTGCTGCAATAGACAAACACATTTCAACATAAGTTCATCTGTGTTTAAAAGAATATTTTAATCAAATTCTAAAATCAAAACTCATGAGTTTACCTGCTAGAATTGCCTTGTGCAGAGAGAAAGATTTAGTTCCAATGAGACCCTGAGGAACTTTCACATTGAAATCAGCGAACTTGTCTCCTTCTTCCGTAAGTTCACCTGTTCGAACTGCCATCTGAATTTTATCCTTTTCTTTGATCTCCGAGACGGTAGGTGTGATTTTGATGACTCGTTTAGGAACCATAGTACGCTGATTGTAGTAAGCTACATTCACTCTAACCACCAAGACTCCTGTGTCACAGCTTTTGTAAACTTCAGGAACATTTCCAATTGTCCATATCTTTGATTCCCCTGGCTCCAGTTTTAACATCTTGACTTCTGTACAAACCGAATAAAAGAACGGCATGAAATATTGTTTTGGAAATATTTTGTTCATATGATTATTAAAACTCACCGAAATCGTCTAAGAATTGAAACTCATGGCGTTTCTTCCAGTAAATTTCCGGTCCGAATATGGAAGCTCCTATTCCTCCATGATAATCCAAGTGACACTCGGGTCGGTTTATTTCCAATGTTAACTTCCCCAGGCCCTTTGAATCCTTCTTGTACTTTATTGACCAGTGATTACCCGCTACCTGTATAATCCAATCAAACAGGTTGTTTTAATAAATACCTCATTCCACAATATCGTACCTACTGCAAATAATATAATGTGAAATCAGTTTTACACTTACGTCAGCTCTCCTTGCCAAAACCGTTCCAGCACCTGGACTCTCTTCCGTTGAGTCAGATCTATTTGCTAAGTCTACTAGATGTTTTACTTGAGGCACAGTAAACGTGAAACCGTCCCCATTGTGTATCGCTCTAGTTCTCCAGGTAAGCATTTTGATGCTGGCTAATTAGGCAACTAAACTTTATGTTATAATTTCACTAGAGTTTTGCTCAGTTCACTTTGGAGTTGACGAGTGGAACGTTGAAACACGAATGACAACTAAATTTGCGTTTAGCTCGATAAAGCTTAACCGGAAAGAATTTTTAGGCTGGGAATATGAGGCCTTTTTAAGTAAATTGGACTGGCTGGTGAGTCAGGTAAAAAGTATTATTGGAAAGGGTTTAGCGCAGTTCTAGTTCATCAATTCATGCGAGAAGGCTGCAGGCAGTGGGTTTCGAGGTGAAAGGTGTGTAAAAATTATGAATGTGCCTTGGTATACTACCTGCCTGCGTCCCTGTGAAAATGTTTTTAGAAAAGGGTTAATCCCAATTCTTGTGCTTTGTGGTCAAGAGACCCTTCACGCAGGCATAAAATATGTGTACGTACACACACATTTGATAATTAGGGTTTTATGGTAGCTGGCTTAAAAGTGTATTGTCACTTGTCAGTTTGTCACATATCATTCCGGGCTTCCGAGTAGACGTTTATAATGAACTAGCTTGAACAATGTACAAAAGAATCACTGTCTTTGACATCAAGGACTTCTATCTACATGTAAAGTTTTAAAAGAGGAAAATCTATTCCTTTATTGACTCAAGTATTTATGATCTCTTTCAAGAAGTGTCATAACAAAAGGAAAGGATTGTCATGAGGGAACTTCTGGCTTCTATTGACCCAAAATAATTTTTGAAGACTATGGCCTTAATTTCAAGTGAATATTTCTTCAAAATGTAAATACTTATTTCTCACCACACAATACAATTAACTGCCAACTGCCACATAGATCAACTTTTTACATTTTAATTAACTCTTGTTTTAGTGAGTAAGTTCGTGTATTCAGTACACTGGTTAGTTCTGACATAAAACAATGATGAACTTAATAAATACCTGACGGCAAAAAGTAGAGATCGATTGTTTAGCCATCATTAATTAAACTCAAAGTAAAACTATTATAAAGCTCTCTACTATTTCTGCATACATCAATTTTCACCCAATCAAGATGAGATTTCAATGAGACAGTCACTACAAAGTAATATCAACCCCAAAAAGCAAAGCAGGCCTACCAGGGCCATCCACAAAAACTACAAAACACTCCAAGTTCACTGAAACGCTGCGAGGTAGCACATGAATGTCTATTCCCCTCGGTGGAGTTGCCTGAGACCGGTTTGTCTCGTTCACATGTGTTCTCCTACTCGGCAAGTTTGAAGTACAAACCCATGTAGCCCATCCAAGTCATATGAAACTATTTTCAAGGTTGGCGAGTGCATGGAACTGTCTCTATTTAATCAAATAAACTAAATACTCCAGTTTTCCAGGTGTTTTTGGTAGCCAAAAAGAATGGGAGGGTCTTTCTTGTGACATTGAGTTCTAATAAATAACACACAAGTTCCAAGATTAATTATTAATACCTTAATATTCCTCAGAGAGGTGTTTCATATATTCCCTTTATCGATTGCATGTGGAGTGGCTTAATGCAGTTCAAAATGTCTATCAAAGCATTTCCATTTCTGCAAGTTAGACGATTTAAGCAATTAAGTTACCTAACTCGAAGTCTTCAAACCTCCACTTCAAGTGGTGCAGTGGCTCCATTCACATCATTTGATGAGTCTACATTTGCTACAGAAGCCAAGTAAGTTTTCCTTTGTCCACCTATTCTTACACATGGTGTCCGTTCCGTATTAGAATCTACAGTAGTACACTGACATGTAGTTTCCAACTCCACTGGACTGGAGACTCCAATTGTGCGTATGTACACTCGGAAGTAATGACAAATCCAATTGATTTTTGCATGACAAGACGACTTCACAAATAAACGAATATTGAGACTCCTTCTAACAATACTCGTTTGATTTAAAATGTCTAAGAATAATATGCAAATTCCACATAGTTGGAATAGCTGGGGGTTTCTAATAAAATCCCATTTAAACTGTATAACTAGATGAGATACAAACATGTTCTGTGATGAATGAATTCTTAGTTTTATTAATCTACCTTTAGTGAAATGGAGTCTATAAAGCACTCGCCTCTCTCTCTGACTCTTAATCTGTATCTCTGTGTCGGCAATCTTTAAAAGTAAATATACAACTAGAGAATCTATGGGATATATCACATTACATTAATACACTATTCCTCATCTCGTCAGTCATTTACTCAGCTCAGCAGGTTGTTTAAGTAGGAAAAAACAATTTGACTTTTCCACAGACTACATGCCAGACCAACTCTCAAGAACCTCACCTGCTTTATTAATCCCAGTCCTCCCAAAAACCAAACTACTCTACATTATTACTCCTTTTCTTATAGACATACTACGCATTCCAATGACGGGGGGGGGGGTTAGAAGTCTATTACCTTATAATCTTCACGGATTTATATTGCAATACACTATTGAAGAAACAACGTTCACGAGATCCTTCATGAAATTCATACCTGAACAATACTCGTAGATTCAAAATAATACATTTCCCATTGGTTTATTGTTCGTGAGCCATATGACAGATACGAGCGTGTCAAGTTTTTTGAAATAAAAGTGTGTTTCCCATGTATCTTGTGAGTATTTGTACACCCAAAAGGAATTTTCCAATAGTTACTCTTATATTACACATATATAGTGATTCACAGTCAGTCTACAAGTCTACATTCCATATAGGATGAGAATACTAAAGAACCAGCTGAAGAGAGCTTAGAGATGGTTGGTGGTGGAGAGTGGAGACCATTAGTCAAACTCTGTCATTTCAATGATCATCATTCATTTCATATTTCATTTATTTTTCACTACTTTTTCTTTCAGATGACAGTTTTCATTTCCATTCTGACTTGCTAGTGCGCTGAAACCCTCCTCTATTACATTAAAGTACATATCACTCCATGTACTCCGGGTTTTCCGGACTACTTTGTCGCTCAAACTTTGCTTAGAAGCCCTTTTTGTCTAAACCTCTTCATGACATCACCCGACGAGAGTAATATAACATTATCCTTTCACTAAAAAGAATAATTATCTCTTCAGTGTGTGGGATAATTTGAAGCAGCTCTCACACAGCAGTTTTGAGTCTTGAGCCTTGCTGGCTTCATGAGTGGCAAGGAAAACTTGCATAAATGTCAAGACAGGGGACAAAAGTATACTTCAAAGTTCTTAATAAGAGTAGATTGATATATGGAATGGCTTGGAGATAGATGAATGTGTTCTTAAAATGACTACACCTTAAAACTACCATATAGCTGTCTTAGATTAATGAATGATTAAAGCAAACATGAAGTATCAAGGAACATACACACAGTAATTTGAGACATACAATAGTCCATCTGTAATCCTTTTTTCACAGGAATGAAGACACCTACGACTTCACAATTGTTGGAGGGGGAATCGTTGGTTGTGCAACAGCAATGGAGTTGGCCAAGAAGTATCCGCAATTTAAATTGGCAGTGTTGGAGAAAGAAAGTAAACTAGGTGAGCAATTAAAGTAGAATGAATTTTTTATTATCTTTGTGTGGAAAGGAAGACAATAATTATTAGTTTATTAGTTGACTACACTTTCTCGAACAAAAATTCCTGTGCAATCGCCTGGCCTTCGAAGTTGTCATTTATGGTCTTAATAGTTGATGATAATGATACTGCCACCATCAATGATTACTCGTGTTATTCAATATCTTAGGTGGCATGGCATGAGCTTTGGCATAGTTGTGAAATATTCACTTTATCCCCGTTTCCTGTCCTTCAGAATTGTGCATACTTATTACGTTCATATTTAGGTTCGTGTAAAACTGTGACCATCCTTCCGAGTGATTATTAGTTTCGTTCAAAGCCTTGTACAGGGCTCTTTTAATTTTAGATTATTTGCTCCTGCTTGGTCTTTCCCAACTGCTTTTCCTTATTAGACTAGTAGAGTGTGTAAAATACCTTCACAGAAGAGTAGATTCTAACCCGAGCGCTTTTGGGAGAGCCCAGGAATATCGATTGAATCCATCTGCACCAAAGGAGAAATGTGCCGCTTACCGGCGACAAGTTCTCCAACTTTCCCACAGATTTTGTTGCTTCAAGCACGCAATGCTTATCACAAGTTGACATGCACAACAGGCCTTCCTTATAGAGACTGGAATGGCAACGTGTATATGATATAAGTTAAAGTACAAGAGTGTTATATAGTAAGGCTAGGACCAAGAATTTCCCCACGGAAAGGGGATGGCGTCGCCTGCACGATTTTTTGATCATGACTTGCTTTCTTTTATCCACTTACTGATAATGGTATCAATGAATAAAGAATTTCAACTGGGAGGTTAGGAGAGGAAGTCTTGAAGCTGGATCTCGTTCAAATCCCATTTGCTCAGCGTTCAAAGTCTAACAGAGAATAGTTTTTGTTGAGAGTATTTCTCCTTGTGTCTTAAGTTCGATTCATCACTTTAATCTCTTTACGTGATCAAGACATATTAGAACTAACAGGTATACAAGGAGAAATAAAACAAGGATCATTCAAATTGGTTTCCAACAAATGCAATCATCATGCATTCGTGAGCATAGAATAAGATAAAATAGCTTTGCATGAATTTTACTAGGAAATCTAGATTATTGCAGGCAATACAAGGGAAATCTAGTGGAGAACAGGATTCATCCGAAGATAATTCAATGTAATTTTAATGGTAGGAAATCTCCACATGACATGAGAGGGTATCTTTTTACGTAGACGAACAAGTGCTCAAGTTGTTGAATGTATGAATCGTTCTGAGGAAATTAACGAATTCGAATAGTACGAGGATAATAAACATGAAATCGAGTCTGTTGGAGTGTAAGTAAGCATTATCCAATTCATGCAAAGAGATACTTTTGGTTTTGATAGTTGGATGTCCGTGTATGGTAGAAGTAGACAGCTCAGCTAGTGTCTGGGGATTTGAGGCATGCATACAAAATGATACACTTCATTCACTCAGATTGCCTTTTAATGGTCTTTAATTTGAAATCAGATTACATGGTCGAGTTCATGATATAGATTACCTGCAATATCGTGTCGGACACTGAGAGATCCCCTAACAAGAAGGCCAGTTGAGCTTTAATTAATTTTTGAAATAAGAGTGTAACAGAATGATAGAGTACAATATAATTATTATTTTCAGGCAGCCTGGTTAGCAATACTATTAGACACTGAGTAGTGTATGTATACCTTCCATTGTATGTGTACTCCGAGTTTTCTGATTTAACTCACCATGATGACTTTCATTCAAAAACTTACTTTTGATCAATGGCAATTACAACTTGGAAAGCATCATGTGGCATGGAAGAATGTTGCACAACGTGGCAATGCTATCAGAAATCGGAATGTGTTACTCATTCTTGATAATCACTGGAATGTACAGACCAGCTTATAGAAACAGTAGAGCATAGTACTGTTGTACAGGAATACTAAAAGTCAAAGGTTACACGTAACCATGAATCAAGAAACAACACTCATTTCGCTCGTGGCACAATTTCGTCCTGCCCTCGTGTCATGAATTTTTCAGATGTAAAAGCTGATTGTTCAACAGATGAAGAATTCGCCTGAGAAACAAATCTTCTGAAGCAATAAAAGACTTGAATGGTGATAGATAAGGAATGAAACAAGTTTTTATGCCGTGGGTTTCCTCAAGGATTATTCTTCATTTTCCAAGACATTTTGTACATTATTCCAATGGCTCAAAGTCCAAATTAAAGCTTCAAATAGGGAATTGAATCCTTACGAAATCGTGAATAGAAATACTAAACTCACTCGAATTAGTTATCATCAAGCTACACTCTCAAAATCAAACGAATACAATATAAAATTAGGCATTAACAACATTATGTATAAAACATTAAAATGTATGAAGAAGGAAGTGCGAGAAAAACGCACACATCGCTTAGCCACCATCCAACTTTATTAAACCAATCCGCACAGTACTGGCAGTACGCAACGAGAAAACTTTTCTTAAATATGGAAACTATTATTTATTTGTGATACTTTCTTAATGTACCACTTAAAAGTTCAAATTCTGTAGTTTTAAAAAGATTGATGCTATTAGTCTCAACTAAAATTCCTTTTTATGGGGCGACTCTGAAACATTTATGAATGTATACGTCCTAAATTACACAGCTTTCTCTTTGGTATTTTATGAAGTTGCCCACTAATAATTCACCCAATACGCACCCCTTCTTTGACTTCTCCTAGTTTCTTAATAATATCTCCCTCTGTATATAATGTAGACACTTGTAAATAAGACTTTCATTTCTCCAAAAATCATATATTCATGTAGTCTTATGAGACTCCTACAAAAAGGATAGGCCAACAGGATAAAGTTGGTTTATCCAGATCTGAATCTCTAAACCAACCTTTTCATTCCACCTTCTAGTCAACCAAAGTAACGCCTAGCTCCTTATACAGTCTCTGCAGCATATTAATTCCTTTACAGCGTCATAATTTAATTTAACTTCAGTCTTTTCATTTGATTCATGTGTATTGAACCCCGTATAATAATAATATGAGAGGCCGATTTCATTACACGATAATGAGATTATAACCAGCGAAATTAAATTAAATACCGGCTCAGCCAAAAAGTAGAAATGTATCTGACACGTAACATTCTTACACACATATATACATCCCCACTTCCCCGCACAACGAGTATCTTACCTGTCTTATATATTTGCACATTTCTATGTGGTCCGCCATTGAATGTCGTAGAAAGTAGTGTGTATTTCATAAATCTCATATACCAAAAAAGTTGCTTGAGTCATATATTCATCGTTGCATAAGTTGTGAGAATTATGAGCAACTAGCGGTGGGTGAAGACACATAAATCGTTGACTGTGCCATGTCCAATACTCGTAGGTACGTTCACTCTTTGAGCAAGGAACAACTTTAGTCTCTCTCAGCATATTTTATTAACATTATAATCGATCTGGTTATCATTATTACAGTATTACAGTTGAAAATTAATTGGAATGAAATAACAATTCGCCGGTGGAGAAAAGGAAATAATCTTGCCGAACAACCCAACAAAAGACCCCAAGAGATCTTTTCTTTAGTTATACGGCACATTAATTACTCCAGTCGAACAACAACAATTATTGGTTGACGTTCAATGTTTCGCGTATGAACCCTTCGAGCAATAATGTTTCAAACTTGAGAGAATAACGAGCAAACTCGCTTGCAGTTGTGTGTGGATTTCAGGTATGCATAGACTTCTGATATTATCTCAATCAATACGAGTTTCAATTATTTCTCAACCATTGGCTACTATGATTTCATAATGTTCTCTAAACTCCAAACTACATTTGGTCTTTTGAATGCATAATGAGCTTCTTCGTACACTTCCATCTGAACCCGTGCGTTTTTTATTGTAATCCCATGCAGCACAGTCAGGTGCATGTGTATAATGTCGGTTGATGGTGAACAGTGAACAGTACGCTGGGTATGGGTGAGCAATAAAATGGTAATTTGATTTACATTCACCGTAAAGGTCTCGAAGACATGAGTTATGTCCAAATTAGAGTACCAAGGCATGTAGGGGTCCTACTCTTAACTTCTACATGTGGTATGCTATTAAAATCATACTCGCAAACTCTATTGTTACACTTTGATATCTAAAATCTCAAGACAATAACTTCCAACTCACGCACACAACACACACGTACGCATTGCTTTCTTCCTATTAGAAGTGTTTATTTCGTTGCTCAAGTTAGCACAAACCCAGTCAACAAAATTACAATCAGATACAGAAAGCTAACAACTGCTGAATAACCAGAGGAAATTCTTTAATTGCATCAATATG
>JAQGAB010001021.1:0-19514 GCA_034696565.1 Isotomurus graminis
AAACCTTAATTTCTCAATAATATGAATTTCAACTAAACTAATATGTCGCACTTATTGTCCTCTAGGAACAACTCAAATCAAAAATAGCTAAAGAAAACCTGACTCAGTGGATGAATCAAGCAATGCTGGGAATGAATCGGAGAGAACATAATGAAAAAGATCCATCTTCGTTGCAACCAACCAAAAACAATACAAAACCTTACAATACAGTCTTATGCATTCAACGATCTTCGGTTATCTTGCCATCCAGCAAGCAACGTCTCATCTCATGAAGTAGTTTGTATTTAAAGTAAAAGTTTTGCTTGATTTGAAATGTGAAAGGAGGAGAAAATATGTATCTAATGAAAATTGAAGACTACAACTCGACTATCGCCATCAATGTACAGCATTCTAGAAATGCAAATCCTCACTTGCCTTGTTCATGAACTTGTTAAATGTTTCATTGATTATGTCGAAAATGTTAATGATATGACAAACGAAGGTGGCATTTCAGTGAATCTGATGTTATTATTGTTATTACACAATCAGCTTGCCTAAAAATTAATTATTACATTGACACAGTGTACATTATAGAAATTACTCGTTCATTAGTGACTGATTTCCCTCTTGACGAGATGAAATCTCTTTATAATTTATGCAATAATTATTTGATACACAATCACACAAACTCCAGATAATGTCGTTGCTGAAGAGAGTTCATTCATGTCTCATGTGCTATAAAAGAAACGCCGTTGTAAATCAGAGCGATCACTGTTACGCGACTAGAATTACTAATTTTCGTTGTTTACTACTACACAACAGTGTTGTCGTTGTCATCCTGCTGGCCGGAGTTTCGTTGCTCGTGTTCAAAACTCTATATGAACTTTGAAAGTGACAAAATAATCTTCTAGTGTAGTTAATAGTTTAGTGAGTTCAAGCGTAGTGAAAGTACAGAATTTTCAGACTACAACAGCGTAGCCCACGATATTAACTGAATCGACTAGGTAAAAGAGAAGAAACTGCACACACAACATTGATAGTTTGGTATATAAACTAACTGAAGGAAGAAAGCGACCCTTTTGGTTACTGTTAATCACATCAATGTTAACTCATGTTTGCATTATTACCACAAGTCGAAAAGGAACGTGGAGGATAAGAAGATGTAAAGCTGTTTCGGAAGATCAATCAATCATCAATTTGTTCATTAAGTTAAGCAGAGTTCGAGTAAAACTGTAGCACTCAATATTACTAAAATGGACAGGAGTACAGAATGCTACGAAGAGTAATATTGCTTCTCGTTCACTCGGGACAAAATGAATTCCAATGTTTATTCTGTACTCTATAAAGTGGTAAATCCTAACATTGACCGACAAGAAGTGATAAATAGTTTGTTGCCGATTTTGCGTAGTCATATTGAGAGAAGACAAGTTGGTTATTGCTACTACTTGTGGTTAAAATTTAAAAGTAAATTGTAGACCGTGAAAACGATGTATTACCAAAATGTGCAGCTTAGGACTTGGTCAGTCAGTTCGTATTGGAGAGAGAGAGAGGAGTACAGACGACCTCACACTACTATTTTGCAGACAGGAGTAGGCTAAATAAGTAAAGTATGTCGTCTCTGCTCTCCCTCTGGTACTCTCTTATTTCATATAAATTACAAAATAACTTTAATATCGAGGCTGTAGTCGAAAAGTTACGGATTGAACTTAATCACCTCTCTTTACCTGTTCTTGACACATTCGAAGAGAAAACTAACTTTCACTCTCTCACACTGCAACCTTTGACCTTTATTACCCTAAAGTAAATCTTACCTCTATCCTGTTCTCTTTACCCTTCACCATCTCGTGAATTAACTGTTGCACTCTCACTATCTCTAAAAATAGATCTGTGGTTTAAAGGCGGAAGGAAAGTAATCCTCTGACGATTCCTGTTCAATGCACTCCTCATAATTTATTCACAGTTACGCACTCAACTCACAGAATATCAGATATGTACTTGTAAAACTAACTACACACTACTCTGCTACCACTACCATAATGTTGTTGCCACTATAACAAGAAAAAACCCACACCAAATGAAATACATACCAAAAACCTCATCTTAAGCTGATACTGTTAAGCAAACTGTTTGTAACATATTATAGAATAGAAACAAAAAGACAAGCTCTAGACATATACACTGCGTGTACGTTTTAATAATCGTATTATTATTTAATGAATAAATGTACTGTTCATGAAGGAAATTTAGTTGCATAAAAGATTAGCTAAACGCAAGAATGGTAAAGTTACATAGACATGTTGTAGTAGTGAAGAGAGTTGTATTTAACGTATATAAATTGACGTATTAAAGGAGTTGAATATTGTAAATGAGTACTTAAAATTAATGGAGACAACCACAATGACCGGACGCTATATTATAGTTGTAATAAGATTACCTCTGATGCATATAACAGATTGAATGAATTTTTATTACTCGTCGAGCTACCACATAGAGAAGATAGACAGTGAGACGGTTAAAGTAAACTTATCTTTTTACACACACATCCGGTTCATCTCTCTGTGGAAAGGGACAAACCTCTCCAAATGATGGTTAATAATAATGAATCCCCAACGTAATCTTAATACAACTATAAGTCTAATATTTAAATGACATGAATCCATTGATTGACACAAGTGAACTAGTGATTGGGAGTCGAAAAAGTGTACAGCGTGTGTAGGTCTCGCAAATCTTCGATACAAAACATCTATATGCCAATTTCTCAGTGTTATATTTGCATTTATTAAGAAACTGTATTGTTCGGTTGACTAGCTTGCCTGTCGAAAAGGAGCAAAATCTGTTTGCCCTTCTGGTAAATGATGAAAAAATTGGCTGGTTGATTGAATGGAAAGTGCTAAACTGTTCAGAAATGAATGCTCATACTCTCTTCAGTTCCCTTGTCTCTCACACGAACATTGTTTATCTATGTATTACAAGATTACATAGAACAAAGTATAATTATACATAGTGCATTATTAACTTTACTACTAAAAATCCATGCTATAATCAATGGACTGATGGAAATATTGTTGAATTGCTTTTTGCACTTCTATTTCCTTATATATGGCACTAACAATAAGTACTAGAAATGACTCCAATGTAACAACCCTCTGGTGGGTGGATAACTATCCACATTGTACTGATTTGCATTACTTATCGATTTTGGTCAAACCCCTTTCCTTTTCTTTTGGTTTGAACGAATGGTGTTATTTAATTACATAACAAGGAGAGACGAGGAGGGGCTGAGAGACTCACTCATAGACAGGAGAAAGCTAGTATGAACTTAAGGAGAGAAAATTAGTAATAGGTTGCATGTTAGCAATTAAGTCTAAGCAAGGCCAGGAGACCTGTGTGGTCTGACACTAGTCTTCAAACGATTGTGTATCCAAATCGCATGTACTCATTATTTGTTAGAACAGTCGAAACTTCTAGTCCACAAAAGTGAATCAGAAAGCGAGCTTCATTTCATAGCTGATTACTATTTATCCTGTTAGAGGATTCCCATCGCGTCAAACTCTCCGGACCTTCTGAGTTTATTATTGGTACACTAAACGCTTCCTACCTGTTCAATTATACAAAAATCTAGTTTGAATTGTGTTATCGAATTGATGGCCGAATGTGGACTGTGAACACACTAGAAAGTTTGTGGCAGACAGGACAGGGAACGGTAAATCATTCATACATTAACTTCTAAGACAAACTGCAATATATGTACCTTCCCTCTCATTATGTATAATGACGGGGATTACCTAATGAATCAAAATAAAGTTATAAACGTAAATCTGAGTGACGATCAATTTTAATGAGATAAGAGAAGTTGAAGAGGAGAAAGCATTGATTGAAACTTATCAGTCAATGTTTGTACATTATGCAATTAGAGGATAAGGAATAATAATACTTAATAAACTAATAATAATACGCGTAAAATAAGAAGAGTTGCAGCATTATTATGTGTATAGAGGTGGTCACTAAGTCCGAGAAAGTGTACGAGCAATCCATTTCTGGACGTCTACAAGGAAAACTATTTAAGAAACTAAAATTAATGTGGGACTGAAAAGGCAACACCAGTTCCCTTTCTCTGCGCGTTATTTCAATAAGGTTAAGTGTTGTTAACGAAATTGATGAAGAGAATCCACTTAATCTGTGAGAGAGTAAACAGAAAATATGAATTTCATTATATTGAATCTTCTTGGTACTATTAAAGGCCTCTAGCGTATCGTACGTTCGACGTAACATGTTATATACAGAATATCATTTACTATATCTTTCCGTTGTAATCTTTTCTTAATTAATCATAATATATACAAATAAATATTATTATTATTGTTATTATTGTAATTATACGAGATATAAATAGAAACTCAAATAAAATTGTGATCTCTTCGTAGTCTCGCTTTTTAAAAAAGTTTAACCTCCCTTGTGTCAAAGACTGTGTGTGTTTGTTAATGATAAAAGACTTATTGGTTCATTCTTCCAACAATGGGACGAAATATATTGAACATCCCCATAATTTCAAATGAGTAATGAGAAATGAGGAAGAAGTTAGCGAGCGAGGTTAATGTCTGAAATTCTTCACCCAGATGTCAAAAACAATTACAGTTTTATTTCCTCCCCGTCACTACTGATAATGATTCCATTAACATACTAAGGTCATTCAAACCTTTATTTCTCGTCTTCCTGAACTTCTTGCTTCGTCAAATGTCTCTTTAGTGCCAAGTTAACAATGGAGGTTTTAAGAAATCCACGATTTAAATGCTGAGGGATTAGTCATACTGGGCTGTTTCGTGGTTCCGCATACGCATTCACCTATACACTCAATTTACATGACTAAAAATTCGAGGCCATTCTCTCTTCCTGTAGGAAAACTTTTAATACAATAATTGTTTTTCTGGTAGTCATCCAAAATCTGAGTACCGCTAACCCCAACTACCAACCACCACCCATTATTATCCACATTTAGTATTCTATCCAAGTTACCAAGTTGTTTCCTACCGTTTATTATGAGTTTTCTTCTTCCTTAACCTTGAAAAACTTTGTTTGAGTCACGAACACTCGTCTCGTCCGACTTTCCTCCTAACCATTAGGCCTTATAGAAGAGAGAGACTCAAAATTAATTCCAAACTCATCGACAAAAATTTGCAGTCATCCAAATAAATTATCATCCACTTACTCTTCACACTCCCTAAAGGTTTCCAAATTGCTCTAGTTTCCTTGAGATTCGTCATTAAAACTTTATAATAATATACGAAATGCTCTTAAGAATTAAGAAAGCCGATCGCTTAAATATTAACCAACATTGTCTGTGCTCTCAGTCTCTGATTCTTTGATGAAAGTCTGTGTACAGAGGATCACCACAGCACATACAGTCCTATAGCTATATGATTCTCCTCATCAAGTCCTAACAACCAAAGACCAAATTAATCGCATTACAAAGTTTCACTGGAAGTTGTTGAATTTTGCTTCCTCTCTTGTTTGTCTAATCTGCCCGACTCATAAGGAAATCTTGCAAATCTCCGAAGTATTAATTAGTTGGTCCATAAGTCACGGAGAAAGCATTTCCTGCCTCGTTCTCTCCAGAAAGAAAGTTGGTTAGTCCAAGAAGGCATAAGATAATATCAACTTTCTACAAGTATGCGCTCAATGTTTCACCCAAGCACGAATGACTTTCCAATCCCTTAACTGTTTGCTCTCTATAATACCGCTTTCCCTCGAAGCTATTATTAGACAATTTAATTACTTTCTTCTGCCGAGTGAGCCAGAAACCATGAAAGCACACACACACTTACATTTCTTCCTCAAGATCACAAGGATAGAAAACAAGAGAAAGTAGAAAGCAATGTAAGTCTTCCATCAACCATTTCATGATATAATGATACTTGAGTCTACATGACACGAAACTAGTGCGGGGTGTCTCTCATCTAATCCATTATTGAGAACCAACCTTCGTGGATCACATGCGTGCGTCAACATGTTAAACTAAATTAATGGTAGAATCCTTAATGGCACATTTTTACTGCTAATCACGGATTACACGCAAATACCTAAATGATACTCTCCGCCTTACAAACTACTTGCAACAAGGAAACATTTGACACGAAAAGTAATTGTTCCCTTCAACTGTTCATCGATTCCCATTCGCATGAAACCGTTTCACATTAATCTTTTTCATTAATGCTAAGTCACACACTCCTTCACTCTTTGAGTTGTATGACATCATCTTATTATTTTGCAGAGAAGTATTTAAAGTAAAGCACAATGGGTAAAGCACATCTGCCTACTTTCCTGTTTAGCTCTGATGGTTTGGCATCATATTTTTCCTTTTGTCTCTGTCAGTGTACTTCATTAAACTCTCGCTTTTCTAAAGAATACTATTCTTCAAGTAGAATCAAATAAGTTGCAGAGTTTCCCAAGTATTTTATACTTCCTCTTGTGCCCGAGAGAATGAGTGCGTTAAAGATTCATCTTTTGGCTGCTGTTGCCTTGTGTGTCCTGACTTTGCATACCTCTGAAGGATTCTTTGGAGGCAATGGTAATTTAATTTCATCAAAAGATTATTTAGATGACGCGAGCCGTGAATGTCATTTCTATCTTTTCCTTTTTCTCCAGGCAACTTCCTGGTGGGTCCTCCATTTCCTATGCAAGTTCCTAACTGTCAACCGTTTCAAAGTGTTCAACACAATTGCAACCTTTGCCTGTGCTTTTGGAATAAAGCGTTGTGCCGAAGACTGCTGAATTGCGTGACTACAACCACTCCCTCTACAATAACTTCAACTCGTCCCACCGGCTCTTCAACTACTCCTCCGAATCCTGGACGTTAAATGTTCCCTTCCTATGGAACCTTTTGAAAACCCATTTCAGTCATTTATCTTTCGCTTCTTCTGTACCCTTTCCATCGACGATTGCTACGAGAATATAAATCTTCGGTTGTCTTGTGCCACACTACTCATCTTGAATTAAACTTTTACTGTGTACATATGCATTAAGTCTTTATTCTCTAGTGATGATATCCGGAGGAACTCCACTTAAGAGAAAGAGAGCGAGAGATAAGGTCTGGAGAAAGTCAAAGGAAGAAAGCTCACACAATAATGGGAGTTCCTTGAAAGACGACTTTCACTATGAGACTCTTTCTTATCATCTCCATGCTCTTTATTATTCCTAGAACTCAAAGGAAGCCGACAGGAGAATGTACAGTACTACAGTGAGTTCTCAAAGGCCACACACAAGTACATCCTTCAGCTTGGATTAAAGTCGGGTGGTGGTGAAAAGGCCACCAAATAGAAAAAGCCACGGGTGTATAGACAGAATATTAACAACTTTCAAATGCAATTCTGTCACTTGAAGGAAGGATTATCCTATTCGAAGATGGATAGATTGTAAGCATGCTTTGAATAAAAAGACTTCTCTACTCTTTCTTATCGCATCCATTCCATTCTCGAAGCCAAGACTCACGAAATTTATTTCACTTCCTACGAAAAATCAAAATGAAAATGGAGTTAACATATATCCTTCCCGAGCTTTTGTGAATTCTCTCCAGATTTCCAATCTAAGATAGATGGTAAAGTTTTTGTCTCATGCCACCCATTGTTCCTCTTTTGTTTCTCGTGCTAAACCGATATATAAGGCCTTCATACCCAGAAGACCAGATGAGTTCTGTCTGGCAGAAGACTGATTGGGGTGAAAGCAACGGAGAAAGTCATTGCTAACTCACACACACAAAAGGCAAGATTGAGATTCCATGTGTGTGTAGGGTATTATTGCTGAACTAGACTAGACACAAACCATATGGCGGACCTCGACTCTTCTCGCCACATGGAGTTTCATGAACAAATCCTCATCAGTCAGCCACTTTCATCGCATTCTTCTCCTCACTTTTGCTAGTATCAACTTGCAGTCCCGAAAATAACCCTTCCTTTCCTAATTTGAAATAAATACTCCCATCAAACATTCTTCCTTCTCTTTCACTCACCTTTCTGTATGTGTCACTTTCAAACACGAAATTGAAAGCCTAGAACATAAATTGATATGCACCAATAAATCTACGTATATGCCAACATCACAACTCAAAATTAGACAGACAACTACTTTTCTTGTCACACCCTATCGATTTCCTCTCCCCGACGGATTGGAAGTTTACTTATTTTTAGCCCTCAGTATAGAAACAAAATAGGGAAACAAATAAATAATATAGTAATAGGGTTCTAGATTTTTGAAGGAACAACACACGACATAATCAACCATCGTCCATCCCTTCTTCACTATATATACTTTTGTATGCATCTCTTCTTATTGGACTCCAAGATACAAATACGCAATCGATCTTTACTTGTGTGAAGATGAAAAAATACCTCTACTCGACAATCGCCCGAAACTTTTGCTCATCTAGAAATTCCAGAACAAATTTTTCTTCCCCTGTCCTCTCATATTATTAGATCTTCCTTGATCGCAGTCTGAGTGCTTTTACGTTTCTGCATGTATTTTTGGCTGTTCACCATCCATCACGATTCGATCGGGAGCTCATGCCTACAGAAACTCTAGGTATTCTGATGGAATAACATGAGCTACAATTTCTATGCATTATTTCCTGTACGTGTTTATATAAGTAAAACTGAACTACTCCAAGATATATATTCGGAATTCCGGAAGCCTCGTTCTATTTTAATAAATCCCTGAGAGGAAACTGAGAAAAGGTCTATACAGAGCACAGGCCGTTTGTGTTCACATCCAATAATCCCAAATCCTGTAGTCAGCATAGAAAAGAAAAGGAAGAGGTGAGGTGAATGAAGATTAAGGAAAAATAAATGGAAGGTTCTTTTCTTCCCAGTTGTTGTGCCTTATTCCTATCATCCTTCTGTACACCGTAAGACCAACTGCAAAACTACGAGTTGTATTAAGTATAAGACCAAAAGAGTTTTAAAAGGAAAGAAGTAGAAAAGAGAACTGTCGATGTGTGTGAAATGATAGAGAAAGTTTCTCCTAAAGAGTAGCCCTACTTTCTCTTTCCTCTGTAGATTTACGTCACTCCAAAGTGTTCATTTGTTTCTTACTTGTAACATTTATACCTTAAAAGCTGAAATTTGTACATCATCCTCGCTAAACTAAACAACTTGTCTATTAGTTTTAAATCTTATTAGTTCCTCATTAGCGTCAGTGATCGCCAGAAGGACTAATTAAATCCCCCGTAGTAAATTACTTTCTTCCATGCAACACAAAATAATAATTTGCTACCCTGCGTGAAGCAATACCCGATGCCCATTTCCCAGACACACAAACACACATGGAGAGAAAGAGCCTTACACATGCTCAACCATTTGTCACTTGTTTGTCTTTACCATTCAATTACACTTTACAAATCAAATATCCATTCATGTCACGTCAAGTCAATGATTATTGAACATCAAAGCTCCGACTTAAATTGCCAGAAACATGCATGCAATCCCAGACGAGAAAGCTTTACGTCGATGCACCTCCCTTTCCAGAAGAGAGACCTCAAGTATTTCGGCAGTTTCCGGGAGAAGTTTATATCCACACTATGACACTATACAGTATACACTCACATAGGCAAAGGAATCATTCCAAACTCCAATTCAATACACCCAGCTGACAACTTGAGTTTATTTCATTCCCATTCCTTGAAAGCCATCTTATTAGAAATACATTTACATCATCCTCTACACAGCTTGTCTACCAAAATACAACTCTAATGCGGAATGAACTACAAAGAATCACTTCCAATGACAAACTTTGACTAACCACCACAAGATTATTAGTCATGAAGCCTTTTATCTAATCTACGAACTACCAACCATGACACACGAGTTGGGACATAAATACGTTCCTTTCAATCTTACTTTCCAAGTAACTAGAAAGCTACTAATTCTTCATCATTGACTATTAAAATACTATATAACTAAACTCAATTCCAACCATCTGAAATACCCTTTTGATACACTTTTCAAATTACTTGCTTGCATTACATAAGAATCATACACGGACCAATAAGTATGTGTCACCATCAAATAGAAATTCGCATATCATTCCTGATGATGTAAGTTTAACAGAAGTAAAAGAGCTTACTAAACTCTTACTAAGCTCAAGCGGTGTGGTGAGCACAGGTTGAAATAGTGAATAGAGAGGTTGTGGGATGGGAAACCGTATGAAAGCTAGTGTATGTGTATGTGTGTGTATGGAGCAGTATATTGGAGATGGGTGAAACCACAACATCCCCGTTGTACGTAGTAGTATTTCGATTAAAATCGATAAAAAGGAGTGGGCACGGGAAGAAGGCAAGGCATGACTTTCTTTACACCAGACTGGATTCCTTCCTTCCATAATGTACATCCTTAACATTACACTCCTCTCTCCAGGAGCAACCAGAAGTACCCGAAGACAGAGTTCGTTCCTACTACCACCACACTCGTCTCGTACCCATCCATGCCATTTCAAACCTTAATTTCGCCAACTCTATTATTATTCTCACATATACTTTCGCCAACCTCATATACACACACATACACACACACCACCAGATCCCCACCAAACCAAAACTATACTCGACCCGAGCAATATTCTTCATTGAAATAATCACACTCCTACAATCCACAATAGCAACAGCATTTAAGTCAATTCACACATTTTCCCATGCAAAATGATACTCTTCTTCTTACCCAACTTGACAACAGACCTCACAAAAAACTGTCCGGGGAAAGAAGAAAGGAATATGTGTCAAACTCATTATCACTACTTGAAGGACACTTTCACCATCTCAGTGCATCTGTAATCTTACACTGTTACTATTCATTTTACTAAAAATAACATCCCACGCACGTTTCTAGTGGTGTTCCGTAGTTTTACAGTGTTATATTTCACTATTTAAGGTTGGAGATTCAAGGTATGACTTTATACACCTGATCGTCATACCTGCTTGGTTCAAATTAAACTGATATTCTGGCTTGATAAATCATCTTACACATTTCATCCAGATGTAAATTTGTGGTGTGGATTTGTTGTACTCCATCAATTGACATTTACTGCTTCCTTCAAAAGCTGTTCTTAGAATGGAATGTTCTTAGAATACAACTTTGTTCATTAGTGAATATACTGCCTGTTCTATTTAATTTCACATTCCTCCTGTAAAACAAATAATTAATCTACCGTCTGTGATGTTTTGATCCCTGAAGTCTAATCAGCAAATCCTGGTACTCAATAAGCACAATTTCCCAGAAGTTTGAGTGAAAGCTCTTGAAATTGAGACTCACTGTGTCATGCAGGTGGAGGAAGTGTCACAGGTGGATCTAAAATACTATTAAGACAACCCAAGGAGATATGATTATCAATTTCCAAATTCAAAAGTTTAGACGCAATTGAATCCACAGCTGTGTGACTATTAAAGCAGTTGTGATTTACAGTGACTGTAAGAAGTCAACCAAAGTCAAATGTAACAAACACTCTGATGATATCCCCAGTCTGTGACTCTCACGATGATATTTAAGCATCTGATAAGCAATAAGGTAATATTTTGTGCAATTGCTGCAGACTCTTCCTCCCTCGGTCTTTCACCCACCACCACTTTGGGTCTCCTGGAAGACAGCCATCGGATGATAAAGCACATAAGATCATCATAGATATAGAAGACACGACTACAAGTCTATTTTGAGACAGATTAATGTGTGTTCACTTATGAGTAACGGGCTATAAAATATTTTGGGGTTACACGTGAATCCGATTAAATTCGGAACCCGCAGTCAACCTGCAGATCAAACAGAGCGACACTTCATCCAGTTGTGCTAATCACAACAACAACGAGTCCGTCGACAGGTCCTTCGACAGAGGATCAGTCGTCCACCAAAACAACCTCGAGCGTCTCAAGAACATCAATTCCTCATCCTGTGTCATGAGTGCAGAGCTTAGCTTGAAAATTGATACACCCGCTGAGAGTATCGAAGCCCTTGCCAAGGAAGCAGAAGCTTTAAAGGCCAAGTTGGAAGAGGAAAGACAGAAGCTTAATGACGTTGCTCGTAAGTACATTTCCTCTTCTTTCTGCCTTCCCTCATCATAGTCGTTATCAAAACTAAATCCAACTTCTGGTGAAGTCATTAGCATTCTGAATACGATGAAAAGCTAAGAATTAAGAGGATTATAAAATGCAATTTAATGGAACAAATGACTCCTAAATCTTCGTCTTTATCGACGAATTTCGCACACAGCTTAGCACAGGAAACAGAGTCTTTTTTACTTTAGAGGACAAATTAGTACAATTGAATCCAGAATTAACTATCCTAAAGCCTACATATATTAAGCATACCTCTCTATATATCATTTCTCTTTCTACAAGTCAATGTTGGTAGTTTGATGGCTGGATGTTAGTCTGAAAGTGTGAGAATATTTTGCTCAAGGCTGAAAGAGAATTTAAGAGAAAAGGGTTTGTAGGATTGAATAAATTGAAGTACAACACACATAGAGACATAAGAAAGCCAGAGACATATTATAGAAGGACAGAGAAAGTTTCCCGTGATTCCTGCGTCCTTTCTAAAGATTTACTTTTTGGCTTAAATTGAATGCTACTTCGTTTCACAAGAAAATGTTCACAAAGAGAAAGACAAAGTATTATAGTTCTACAGATGGAAATTCGTTCTTTGGACTTGGTCCTAAGTAAACTGTGTGTGTGCAGTCTTTTAAAAAATCGATCTCAGGTAAAACATGTTTGCTGACTTGGACTATTTATTTAGTGAACTTGTCTCTACCAAAGAAATCCTCAGGCTCCCATCACTAAAGCTCCGTTGCAGTTACCAGTCTCTCTGTCTTCCTTCTTTCACTCTTTTTCCCTGTCTTGTTTTCTCTCCTCCCTGATTTTGACAACATTGATTGTTTGGATAATTTACTTTATGCTTCAAATCCTTTTTACATCTTTTACCACTCCAATTCCACCCCTTGTGATGATGGAAGTCTGTCTAAACACAAAAACTTTATGACATATACCAGTTTGACTAGATAGATTGATACTTTATAGTACTTGATAGGCGATGCCGCCTAAATGCACTCACTCGTGAAGTTCTGATAACATCTTACTGGGCTTCCTACTGGCTTCCCTTGTTCACAAAATAAAAAAGACGGATGGATGACAAAATAAACGTCCTTTTGTCCCACACTGTCTTAAGGACACATTCCTCCGTAGTCTCCTTTCCATTCTTCGTGAAACTCAATAAAGATTCTCGAACTTAATTCTGAAGATGATTGTTGCCTCTTTTCTGGCTGCTGGTGGCCTGGCAATGAAACCTTTTAATCCTGCCTTGGAATTTGTGTAAAAATAGCCCTTACTTTCTCAACGAAAAAAATGGAAAGATGACGCACTTCGGTTCTTTTTAAATTTTCTTTTATCCTCATTATTGCCTATGTGCATATTTAGCTTTGTGAAAGAAAGAAGGATTTCATGCTTTCATGCTTCTCTATCAAAAGAAGTATTCAATAGAGAGGCTTTCCATTTCTAATTCACTACGGTGCCACTCTCCATCATCATCATGGCTTCATGACTTTCTACACCTCACCAGGGTGAAAGCAACCAAGCCTTTTGCAAAAACTAAAGAGCTTTTATCAGACCTCCATATAAGAGTTCAATCTGTGTGACAGTCACCAGAAACTTGACTCAATTAAGCTAAAAGCCAAATGTTCGTGGAAGAGACTCAGACTGAGAAAGAAAGAGCGGAAACCTCTACGCTACTAAATTGGACTAATCATCATGTCTATTTTCAGTATCGACTGTCGCTCAACGGCTCGAGAATATTGGACAGCTTAACATAAAAGCTAGAAAAATATTAAAAGGAAATCAAGGCAAAGTTCTCTGCGTGGATTGGTCTCAGGACAAACGACATGTCGTATCTTCTTCACAGGTTAAAAATATTTTACAATAATTCTAGGAATATGTATACTTTAAACCTCAACTGGATAATTTGTTGTGTCAACTTCAGTAATGTTGTGTGTTGTCATTTTTACCATTTTAAAGAAAACCCGAAAACTACTGACTGACAACTTATTAGCGATTAATGATTATTGTCCTCAGCTTTCAAACCCCTCCTCCATAAATCATGCATAATTATTAACTCTTTACAGGATGGGAAAATAATAATCTGGGATGCTTTTACAACAAATAAAGAACATGCCATTTCAATACCCACTACGTGGGTTATGGCCTGTTCTTATGGCCCTTCTGGAACTGTGATTGCTTGCGGGTAAGATAACTTGTTCGCTGGGTAATGAGACGTTCACACGTCCCCGTGTAATGTCCTAACATCTGAATTATTTATTACAGTGGTCTCGATAATAAGGTGACTGTATACCCTCTCTCATTCGATGATGACGCGACGCAACGGAAAAAACCTGTGGGAACTCATACCTCTTACACTGCCTATTGTACATTCCTTCCTAATTCAGACTATCAGGTTGGTGGTGTATATATGTTAAGGGTTTTTAAAAGTTTTTTGTTTTTAAAAACTACCTTTTAGACTCCCCTTTGCCCTTCACGAAATTAGATACGCCCTATCTCGCATCCCACCTTCATATAAGAACTTGGAACGTGATTTATTTCCTTATGAAGAGCTCTCTCGAATGCTTTCACTTCAAAGCTTATTACACAAAGTTACTGTGTTCCCGACACACTGCTTTAGGAAGCTTAATGCACTAAAGCAATGTTCAAGCAGAAGTGCTCAAGCCTATAAAGAATCCAATAGACTTGTAGCCATATATGAGTCTCGGGAGAAAGAGGAAAAAAGTCTCCAAGAAACTTTATGCTTTTCCAAACCCCGTAGCATAATAAATTGTCCTGCAGAATTGATTACTTTATTGGCCATTACGCAGAACCTGAAATGAGAATAATGTATTCATTCGTTCTTGTTTGTGATCACAGATCCTGAGTGGTAGTGGTGATAGTACGTGTGCGTTATGGGATGTTGAGTCCGGTTCAAGATTACAAAGCTTCCACGGTCACAGTGGGGATGTCATGTCCTTAGATCTTGCTCCTCAAGAAAATGGAAACACTTTTGTCTCAGCAGTGAGTGAAAAAAGAGTTGAATTACCATAAAATCTCTATTTACATGTAGATTATCCCACACACATCTTCCGGTTATATAAGAGGCGACAGATGCACAGAATCTCTGTTAGTCACTCTACATTCTCCGTTTTTTTCCAGGGCTGCGACAGAAAGGCTTTGATATGGGATATGAGGACTGGCCAGTGTGTACAAACTTTCGATGGGCATGAAAGTGATATTAACACTGTTAAATTTCACCCCAGCGGAGATGCAATAGCAACGGGATCTGATGATGCCACTGTAAGTGATTCTTTGCAATTTGAGGAATAAGAACAGTAATAATACACAATGCATCTTTCATTATGCAGTGCCGGATGTACGACTTAAGAGCAGACCGAGAGATCGCCGTGTATTCCAAGGAGTCCATAATCTTCGGTGTCAATTCCGTAGACTTCTCTCACAGTGGTCGACTCCTCCTAGCAGGATACAGTGACTATACTATCAACGTCTGGGATAGTCTCAAGTGTCACAGAATATCAATACTCTACGGACATGACAACAGGGTCTCGTCTCTCAAAGTCTCTCCTGACGGCACATCTTTTTGTACTGCAAGCTGGGATACCACGCTACGGGTAAACTTTCTCCATCATCCAGAAAAATCGTCCTTTACCAACCACTGCTTTCCCATTATCCTCGTTTCCTTGCTTCCATTAGCATACAATGAGAAAGATATAGTCCCTAGTGAATCAATTACTCAACTTGTATACCTTACACATGATACTTACAATTTACTGTCCTATGTCTCACTGCATTTATGAATTCCTTCCAGGTATGGGCGTAAGAAGTCTTCAATCTTCCTTCAACCAAAATATATGCAACAAGAACAATGTACTACACCTATAAAGATTGCTACAGGAAGCAAAAATTCCGTAGCCCATCTTTCTGTCGGATGAGTCATTTCTTCTATGGAGTATTTCCGTGTACGGAAAATTCTGTAAAAGCCGGACAATTCACGCACTACACATCCCTTCAGTCCCCAAAATAAAAACATTCGTACATACAAATTCATGGAGTAAAAGGAGGAGACGTCAACCAAGCAAGCATACTAACAACAACTGATGATCAACCAAAGATAATGATGATGGTACTATTAGGATGATCCATCAGACCATTAGTTTTAATAGACCTCCATCTTCACTCGTTTCTATTGAAGTTTGAAAGTATTTACCTCCTCCTCTCCCTTAAATCTTACACATATACCTACTTATCTCTGTCTGTAATACTTTCTGGGAAATCGCAACTATCAGTAGACCTGAGTTGTCTTCGGAACAAGAGAAAGCGAATTTAAGGGAACACTTTTGTATTCTTTCAGGATGCATGTTATCGTCTTATAAGTATTTATATTTACATGTGTGTATGTAACACTTAGGTGCTTGTTCGAACTATATATATATATTGTGTGGTGCTGTGAATTAGATTCTTCATATAGACAAAGTGCATTTTAGACATCAATATCATTCTTCTATGCAGTTAATTAAGGCAAAATGTTGCCAATTCGTCGACGCTTTCAGCAATCTACGAGCACAAACACACAGACAGCATAAAAGTACAGATATTATGTGTGTAATCTTAAAAGGGGTTTTAGTTGTATTCTCTCTAGTACACACACCAAAGCGAACATGAAGCCAGCAGCACAAAAAAGCATGCAAGAGATTGATTGCTCTTTAGTTTTTTCACTTAAATACTTCCATACATGCTTAATGAACAAAACAATACGTTTATGGATAATAAGTTATGTATTGCTTCATAGCATTTCCCGTATAATACAATGCACAAGACACAAATTGATAATCAGGAGGATACAGACTTCTTCTGTTACTTAATACTTCCTGTGGCATTTTTATCGCGACATTCACTATCTTATTTAAGTGCACAACACAACGATAGAGTACACAATCCAACAGAACGGTCAAAAAGTGCAGTATTACGTGAAATCATCTACAAATCTTTGTACTTAAAACGCATAACTCGGTTGTACACAGTTTAATTAGTGTATTATGTATCTAGTCTTTGTTAGCTTTACAAACTACTAAACTTCCCGTTGCCCGTATGTAATTTTTTAAACTCGACTGTCTACAGATTTCCACTATACAGAGTCTTTTGGTTTTTGTGTATTAAAGTTATTATTCAAGAGAGAAAGGACGCTGCTGCTGGTGGAACAGGAACATCTACACCATGCTTGCATTTAGATATACATATATATAAGCTTAAGTTATTCTTATTATGACGACCGTAGTTGATGGTGAGATAATGCAATACACATTTAAATAAACAGATATTTCAACTTACAATTAGATGGAGAGCGTAGATTTCCCACATATGCAATTATATCGGTACCTGTATCTTTAAGTTGTGTTCCAGAAAGTAGATGGTTCAAACTAATATTAAATCATTGTACACTCATCATTTACTGTGAACCGATTTGTTACTGTCATTTCCATGCAATTCATGTCACTCTCATATGCATATTTCTAAAGATAAGTGATCTTTTGCGCCAAACAATTCATCACCTTCAGTTACAAACAGCCTTTGATGGACTTCTTGTGTTCGGAATTAACTGACAAAGTCATCCATCATTTTCTATACTCTAGGAATTAAAACATGGGCACTTTTTATTCATAAGATGCAAAAATTAAACTTCATAGTAGATCATCCCAGGTCCAAACTGTTCCTCCCGTTGACCGGTTCAACAATTCTAAGCAAAATCTGTCTGCACACTCCTCTTCACTTCACAGTGTTCACAGGCTGTAGATTTCCATTCAAACTGAAGGTCAAGCTATACATGGATACTTCAAATGGGAACGACAGATGATTTGCCATTGCCAATCGTACATTGCCAGCGCCCATGTCAGGTGTCTAATCAGTAGGGAATAACCATTGATAAGTGCCATAGAATAAACTATGAATAAGTGCATGCAATTTACCACCTAGCTCTCCCTAAAATCATCATTTATTGAACAACATACATTTATCACGGACATGGCTCGATAAGACTGATAATCAGATAAAAAAGACCTATTAATAACTGATGAGAATTTGTATGATTAACTATTTGCTTGATGAGCCTTGTTGAGTACGTGGACTGAAATCGCTGCATTAAATCTGTTCAAGATGAAGGTAACCTTAGCTTTGGTGATTTTGGGGTGCGTGGCAGCTGGAGGAGTTCTTGGAAGTCCTGTTGCAAAGGCCCTTAAGGAACAGAGGACTTTCATCGTCCAAGCTAAGTAAGTCTCATTTGTCTCACACCTCATCAGCCAGAGTCGTGTCGCTAAAGAATAATCTACAATCGCAGCAACTTACCAAACGAGGACAAGAAGGAAGGCAACTCCCCGATGGACACTTCAGACCCTTTCCTCCAAATCAGAGACAGCCACTTGAACGAAGTGTACCGCAGTGAGACTCAAGAAAACACACTCAGTCCTATTTTCGTCGTTCCATTTTTCGTCGATCCAAATGAGGTAGGTCCTCTTTATCTGTAATCCCCTTGAATTTCATCTTAAACATTTCTGGGAATTGGATTAGGCTTTCATATTTGAAGTACGAGATGAAGACTCATTAAACCCAGACGACAGTCTCGGAAGCGTCATCATCCCTGCAGCTACATTAGTTGGAACCCACGCCCTGGCCAATCCCGGAGGTGGCAGTCTCATCATCTCCGAACTCCCAACCAAAAACAACTAAAAACATCCCCAACAATTTAATCCAACAATAAATTAACCCTTGCAAGCAACATAAAACACAAATAGTAGTTAATTGTGCAGATCTGTACATTCACATTCTTTCTGCGGCTGTCACAGACACTTTTGAGACTTTGCAACGCAAGCATAATCGTGAATTGTCATTTAGGAGAAGACTCAATAGGTTTCAAAGAATTATTTCAGGTTCTTGCATTTACATGCGATATTTAATGTTCTGTCAGTACTATCCATCAAATTAAACCATGTTAATAGACGCATTAGACTATTGTAGATTTCATCTATCATGTCTGTATGCAGATGCATGAAAATGAAGCCCAACTGTCCATTCAGCATGTCTCACTACTGGCAGATTGTCTTTGTTCGTGTGTGAATTCTCAAATCCTAAGGCGCTGAATAAAGTATTTCTTCTGCTCCTCCACTGCCATTGGCAATGATGAAGGCAAAACAGGTAAAAATTATATCCAAATCCAGTTTTAACTAATATTTTATCTTTATTCCCTCCTCACATTATTTCTACCAGTCTTCTTGAGCTCGCCGGACTGTTTGCAGTGCTCAGAAAATCTCCGTGAACAATCGCCAACCGGTCGTATCTATTATAACGTAACGTTTTCTTGTGTTTTTAGAAAACCAGCAACACTGTGTGTGTTTAATGGAGGAAATGTCAAGGCTCGAGCGTCCAAAGAAGCGATTAGCAGCAATAAGAAGTGAAGAAAAAACTAAGG
>JAQGAB010001022.1:0-19509 GCA_034696565.1 Isotomurus graminis
GCAACCACTTGCTGTGGTCCAACCCGGACGTAAGTTTTCATCAGTCGAGCTAAAGGAGGAACGTTGCATGGTTTATCCCACAAGGCTGGAGTTAGTAAATGAGGAAAGAGTGCCATGTACGGATCCGAAATTCCTTTATTTTTGTGGAACTCCAAAAGAAGAGCGAGAACTTGAAACACGTACGGGATAAATTCTAAAGAAAGACCAACTCGTAATTAAGTTCACATTATTAAGCACAAGTAGAAATTGAAAATAAAAATTAGTTTACCTGCGACATCTTGTTGAAGAATGTTTTGAAAAACTGGGAAGAGATATTGTTCGAACTGCCCTACAGCTTCCGCACTGACCTTGCACATGATTCTAACGCAGAGGCAGAGACATTCAAACATGTAGTGGTTGAAAAAAGGCTTGCTGGGGTTTCTGGAAGCCGCAACCAGGATTTCCAGAAGTTTGGGTAGCATAACCGACATTAAAGGTACAATTGCTTCTTGGAGACACGACATTGATCGCATGATAGCTGAGATAAAAAACAAAAGATTATTTCTAACATTCCAAACATCAAACCTTTAGGACATCATACTTTTCATCACATATTCGTTTTCTTTCGAAGCTGGTCTACTTAGCACTAAAAATAAGTTGCTAAGAAGATCCTGTCCAACAGGGCTGAGATCCGCAGATTTTACTCTGACAAAATCAAACAATACAATTTTAATTTTACACTTTGAACTTCTCGATGCGAATTACAGCAAAGACTTACAGTGGGGATCCGTCAGTCTGTTTAATAAGAAGAATCTTTTCGAGAGCAGTAGCCGCGTAGGTGTAAACAACGGCACTCTCTGCGCTTATAAGTCTCACTAGGGACGGAATACTGTCCTTGACAATATTTTGTGGAAGAACGTTGCGGAAGATCATCACATATTTGATAGCATCAGCTTTTAACACAGGTAAGGAGTTCACTAAAGCAGTAAAAATAAATCGTGAGTTTGTATTCGCTTCATCTATTAGACGCTAGGAAAATGGCAAACCTTCCGGGCTGTTCAGTTCAGGCAAAATATGACTTTGGTAGAACTCCAAAACGTTGACTAATTCGTTGGTCCTTGTCACGCCTTCTCTTTGGGTTTGACCTTTAGCAACAAGACTTGTAACCAAATATATAGCAGCATCCTTGCTCTTCCAGGCTGCTTGTGGATTTTGAGCGTACTTCACCAGCATCTCTTGCACAAATTGGCCAAATATAGTAGTCATTTGTGGTTCAAAATGACGTGACAGTGCACGAACGAAGTCACATGCTGCACGGCGTCTAGTGTCCACATCAGATCCCTCAATATCTCGGCGAATGTACTCTTCAGCATTGTCTTCAAAAAGCTCCTCATCAGCGGCTGCAAGTGACAAATATAATTATTTATTTGTTGATCAGAATCAGATCCAGCATTCTCAGCACTCGATATTTACCTCGGAATTCCATATTAGGGATTATAACTTTTTGACAAATGACACTCATGTTTGCTGGGTCTGCAAACAAGTGTTTGTTCCTGTCCTTCTCGGCAACTAAAGCAAGGAAACTGATGGCATTGCTGACAACCTGGAATAAACGAGTTTAAGAATAAAAACGGGAAGCACAGTTATCTATGGGGCTGGGCACAATATATAACAATATCGAATAAAACTGGTTACTCACTGCATCATATTTCGTTTGGTTTCCAGTCGTGATCAGTAAAGTCCACACACTTTGCACAAACTGAGGCAAGTATTCCTCAAACTCTTCATCATACTTCTGAGCGTACATAGACACATTGTCACAGATTTGCGAGCGAACTTGTTCAAGCAAGCCTGCTTCTTCTTCATCCTAAGACAAGCATTTCAAATATAAAATTCGATGTCAACGAAGTAATATTACAAGCAGTACGGGAAGAACTCACAGCTGTTTTCAATAAAGCAATGTCTGTCACAAGAAGAGTATGAAAGTTTGGCATCCATATCTTCATGTTGTCCTCGAAAAATTCAGGTATTTCCTGAGCATTCAACGAGTAGAAAATTTTGGAAACCAACAGAAGACTGCTGTAGATAACCCCAATAGCATCCTTGTTACCCTCATGTTGCTTAGCCAAGTTCATAAACGCCTGCAACCAAAACACTTTTAACATAATCTTCAGAACGACAATATTAATACGCACAACATACCACAAATAATTCTGTTAGTGGTCCCGCAAAAGTGTCCAAGACTAACTTTATTTCGGTCCAAAGTTCAGTGGATTTAAATTCATATCTGTAACGTTTGAAAAGTGAGTGGGCCGTGTGAAGGACACCATTGATCATATGGAAGTTTTCTAAAACAAGCAAAATTCAACGTTAATCACTCTCAATATTGTTATCCTTATAATCAACTGTACATAGTAATGATAACTTCCTTACCGCTTTTGAACTTATCAACCAAATCTTTCATTAGGGTGGGCCACTTAGCTGGGAAATCTTCACGTCCAATAGCAGAAATGGCATCACTTAACTGTCTCTGAATATTTTCAGGAGACTTAAGCATGAGATCTACTATTTGTTGTTTGATGATAGTTCGATCGCTCTCGCAAATCTTATCTGGAGTGTCTTCATCCTATCAGAAGTCAGAAGATTTCAAGTAAACCTGAATTATTCCACAGATCCATTAATACTGGCAATTTTTGTAAAAAAAACTTACGACTGCCCAATTCCGTTTCACAAAATTTTTGAATGCGATAGCAGAGGCGACTCGAATGGACATATCCAGTGTACTCAAGTCCACGAGGTGCAGCAACAGAATCGGATAGTTCTGCGTCGCCTCCACAGATTCTAGGTACTTTTCCGCTATACAACCAACACAAGAACATTAATTACTATTTATTTCCATGTCTTATGTTCATTTAGAATATGAACCACTTACCCGGTTTCCTAACATTAGGGTCAGGCGACAACGTCTGTGAAATGTACCCTGCAAGGCCCTGCAAGTTGGCGTCGTTAACTTCCATTTTGTCCCTTCTGGTCAGCTCAGGTCTCCGGTAAATAACTCTGTGGAAAACAAGCAAGCACACTTTTTTAGCACACAAAAGCAAATGTCAACATTCCCAACGCCAACAAGTGACAACCCGCGTCGTAATTGAAGATGACCCTCACCTGGAACTCCCGAACCTCTGCAGTTGACCTCCTCTGAAGGTTCCAAGTAACGTAAGGTCAAGATAAATAGAATCAGTAGTTAAAAGTTAGTGTCGACTTGGACGGTGACCGGTAGAATGGCGAGGAGTCGGGTGAAGAACAACGAGAGAGTGGAGCATCAACGACTGAAGAAAATAACTCGTGAGACCCGCTCGCCTCCGGATTCCCGCCACTCTTTAAACTTCTTCCTCATCTCCGGTAAACAAACCACACGCACTGAACTGCACTCCGACCTGCTCAGCAGTTCAGCAGCGACTTGTCTTCCACGCTTATCAGTATCAGCGCGGTCTCTTATCATCATGGCTCAGAATGGTTTGCGTTCAGGGACCGACTGGGCACTCGCCCTTTTGCGAACGCTTCCTAGAGTTGGCCTTAATAACTTGAAACCAGAACCTCGACACAAACCGGTAAGCTGAAATAAAATACACAGCCATGATTTATCGTTGTTGGTAAATATTCGAATTTAAGTAGTTAATTAATTAATATAATAAATTATTGGCTTGTTGATTAGCATGGAATGCGAGGTCAACATGGTGGGAAGCGAAAGGGAGGACCTCACAAGGGTCAGTATCAGCGAATGTCTTATCCTCGGCTTGGTTTCGAAGGAGGACAGAGACCATTCTACACCGTCGTGCCGTTCGAACCTTATTACAAAGGCCATCAGTGAGTAATCACAGTTCTTTTCAGAATTTGGGTTATGTTCTTGCTTTGCTTCTATTTTTCTGATTCCCATGTGCGTTTCTTTGCAGTTTACGTCGACAGTATCCTCCCATTAGTCTTGGACAATTGCAGTTGCTGATTGACACGAATCGAATTCGAACACAAGAACCTATTGACCTCACCGCGCTATGTAATACTAAAATACTTCAGTGTTATCCACAAGAAAAGCATTTTGGATTCCAGTTGACTGACGAGGTAACAAAAATCAACTTAAATTGCTTTCTGCAATGTGTGATAGATTCACTGAATAGATTTGATTTATAAATGGATTGCTTCAATTTAACAGGGAATCGATAGTTTCAAAGCAAAGGTGAACATTGAAGTCCAGTGGACAACAGAAGCTATCATTGCAGCGGTGGAAAAAAATGGAGGAACAATAACGCTTTCATATTACGACAGAGATAGTCTTATAGCTGCGACTAATCCTGTGGAATATTTCCAAAAGGGATTGCCAATTCCGAAACGGATGATTCCTCCTGAAGATGCAATTGAATATTACAGTGACCCTAAATTCAGAGGATATTTAGCTGACCCAGACAAGATTGCAGAGGAGAGACTAGTCTTGGCCCAGAAATACGGGTACATTCTCCCAGATATTGAAAAAGACTCACAGAAAGAAATGCTTCTGATGAGAAAAGATCCACGACAGATTTTCTTTGGACTCGAACCAGGCTGGGTAGTTAATCTTAGAGAAAAATGTGTTTACAAACCTAAAGACGAAGAGTTGTTACAATATTACCGACAGTGAATTTCAGTCAAGAGAATCAAATATAAAAGTAGGTGAAGTGAATGTAGGTATGAGTTTTTAATAATCAGAAATAGAATAAAGATTATTAAATAATTTTTGTGTTTTTATTACTTAATCATTAAAACAACAGTGTGCTATTTAATACATTTATTTTGTGGCAGGCTTAGGAGTGATTGTGTAAATATTAAGACTAGAGATCACTTGGTTGGATTTAACGTCCGGATGCAGCAGCAGCGGCAGCAGCTGCTGAGCTGGAGCCTCCAAATCCTCCTGAGGAAGATGCTGCGGCAGATGCGGCTGCTGAGCTTGAACCACCTCCAAATCCTAAACAAACAAAAACCAAAAACTTAGCGATTGTTTTAATTTACTGGAAGTTAGCAGTGATGTTCAGTTAGAGCAAAGTTAGGATCAAGAAGCAAGCTTTCAAATAAATACTACAGCAATTCTACTCTACCTAAGCCACCGCTACTAAGGGAAAGAGAACCGGAGACAGCTGTAGATTGACCAGCTCCATTGAACACACCTCCTGGGTAACCTCCGTAGCCTCCTTGTTGTGGATAGCCTCCTTGTTGTGGATAGCCTCCTCCATATCCGACTGGGTATCCACCATACCCTCCTCGTCCTCCATTGTACCCTCCACGGTGTCCACCTCCTCGTCTACCCCCATGGTGACCTCCTCCTCCACCATACCCTCCGCCGTAACCCCCTCCGTAACCTCTGCCTCCACCACCGTAGTACTGAGGGAAGGCGGAGATAGCAACGGCCATGCAGACCAAAAGAAGAAGAACAACAGCTTTGCTGTGCATGATGAATATTCGTTAAGTCTTAAAGATTCTTGGGAAATCTGAGAAATTCTGTTGAGTGGTCAACAAGTGACGACGCGTTCTTGGACAAAGTATCTGAGAGAATACTGAAGACTCCAAAGAGGATTAGGATATTTATACGACGGAGTGGATGCAAAAACAAGAATAAAGTGTGAGACCACTCAGGTATGTTGGTTGCCTACTAATGCCTACAATCTCACAAAAAACTGGTCTTCGGAGAATCTTCAGTGGCTATGTAATCTTAATTATCTTGTTGTAGCTGTTTTGGGAGAACCCAAGCTGGATTTAGCAAGATTGTGATCATCACAGGGGAAGAATTCTTCGCTTCTCTTGAAGTCGTGACGTACATTGTTTAAGTCACAAAAGTATAAAAGTGATGGACGCAAAGATGGCAAACCTGTCTCATGATGAAGTCAGAGATCTTCCATCTCTGCCACAGCCACTACTCTAATTGAATGTCTTAGGTCATCGACAGACTACTTCATGAGCTCTTGATTTCATCTGTGCACTTTTTTTTATTGATAAAGCTGCTTCCAATCCAACTTCCAATATGCCTTCTCACTATGCCCCTCGATGACTTCAGCTCTAGCCGTTCTGCTGGTCTGGTTAGTCTGGTATCCTGTCATCTGTGTGTAGTTATTAATTCTCGGATTCTTGGAATCGCACGCTATAATGAAGTCTCTTAAAACAACAATGTTTATCATTAACACGAACCCTACTTTCCTGTCTAATTGAAAATAATTCATCGTTTAATTCACAACTTTTATGAAAACAAGCAACAACAAGTTGATGACGTCATTAAACAAGGGCGTTTCCTTCCGTTTGGTTATCTGCAGGCAATTACAACTTATGTTTGTTCGCAAGTGTCCGATTACATGCGTCACTGTCACGAAAGTAAGCTAGTTACAAAATGACCAGTCAGTCTTGTTTTTGTATGAAGAATCCTCTTCAGCCAGCTCGACTTGTTTCTGCAGAAAAGGAGTAAAAAAGCGTATAAGCATCAAGGGCAACAACGGAGGACTATGCGCCGCACTTTTGGGAATAAATCGCGTCTTACTCCTCCCCTTCGGGATTTTTCCTTCCATCAGTTCAACGCTCATCTCCTTTTCTTCCTTTTTTATGTAACACACCATATGAAACTCACCCTCTCATTACAGTCGGACACTCAAAGGAATTTGCATCTTTCTAAGGCAATCAACTTACTTCTTTGCCTTTGCCAGCTTTTCGACAGTTAAACTGATTTGTTCATGCAGCACTTTACTTAAACTTTACTCTTAAATCTCGAGATCTACGTGAGTGCGAAGGTGGCAATCAGGAGTGCTTAATGACCATAATTCCATATGATTAGGTGTACCTTTCATGCACTTACTTAAACGTCTCCTTAATAGGATTAATGTGTAGCTAACTGCCACACGCGTACATAACCATTCTACTCGAAGCTCACGCATTGTTTTTCAGGATTAGGTGTGAATAAAATCTGTGTATTTGTGGATGACCATGTGGTTAGGTAGAATCTTATTGAGATCTTATTGTATTACAAAAGTCTCTCGTGTGCGAAGAAGGTGCAAAATCCCAAGAAATGGTTTAATGAGACGTCAAGACCTTGGGCAGCGTACACTTTAGGATGTTTGTTTCCGAATGTTTATCCAGAGATTCCAGAGTACCTGCAGTTCACCTTCATTTTTAACTCACCACCAGCTTGCATTCCACTCGCGTCAACAAGGACAGCGTCTCGTCTCTCGACAATCCGTCAACTTAATACAAGTGAAGCCAATCACTCTATTCATGATGCTTAAATGGTTCAAAGGAAGGAAGCTTGTCTGACTTTTCTGTTTAATGCCAACCCAAACAACAGCGCTCCACTCTTTGTCTCCTGTGTTAGCATTTAGCGTTGCAGATGCCTTTGCTAAAGTAACGCTTCCCATTGGCTTTTACTCCGTCTCAGACTCCACACCAACAACGTCCTTCTGAATCCGAGGTCAGGGATCATGAGTACCAAAGGGATTGATGAAAAGGGGCCCGAGTTGGTCAAATTCCCCAAGTACTACCCAGGCTCAGAGTCAGACTCAACCTCCGAAGAGTTTCCTTATGCCAAACCAGTCCCTGCGGCAGTCCCTGCGGCAGCCCCTGAAGTTCCTCTACAAAAGAAACTGAGTGGAACTGGTAGCAGTCATACAACTTTTAGTAGCGAAAAGGAAGTCCTGAAGTCATCTCCCCTTCCTCCGATGTTGGAATTTCCTCCGGCCAGCAAGCTTTTTACCGGAGAAATTACTTCTGTCAGACTCAATGATCCCGCAGAGCCGGAAGTGGCAGTGACTGTTCCAAGTCTGACGGAGGAGGAGCTCAGACAACGCGAATACGTGGAAAGGTGGATCACTTCAGGAGGAACCTACGGCGATCCCGATCCCGATCTCAGTGGCCAGTCTCAGGAACGGCCCTTCGAAATCCTGAATATTGACGAAGGCCCAAAGTCACATGCGGAATCCGAGACTACAACGTCTGTCAATCACCACAACCTTCAGGTCACACCTTCATCAGTGAACGAAGGAGATGGAGACGACAAGAAGTCTGAGGAGGACGGGAAGCCGTTTGTTCCGATGACTGAGGAGGAGAAGGCCGCGCACGAAGAGTTCCTCACCGCAAGACGACAACTTCCTCGACCGCGCTTGAAAAAACGAAGGAAACACGTCTTGTGGAACAAAGTCATGTACGCCAACTTCGGACAATCTGACTCCTGGTAATAAATCCCCACTTTCCTTATCCTTCATTCCCCAAGACTTCACAATTTTCTTTCAATTCATAATTTCAGAAGGAACACACAAAACAAATGGATACGAAGACTGAACAAATGAACTAACAAAGAACTTAATCACCTAGAACCTTTAAGTATTATTAAGTAGAATTAGAAACCTTAACATAGTCAATTAAATTATGTATTTAAGATATTAAGTGAGTAGAGAGATGTCAATGTGCCCCTGGCAGATGATGGAATTTTGCAGTCAAAAGATGAACTTCACCTTGAAACAAACTTGTTTTTAGTCTGATATTTAACCTCCTGTGATCTCAACATTAATTGTACACGATATTTGGTTAAATGTGTACCGATATATTTCTATTTGTACAACACTTCTAAGTGTTCCAAGTCTGTAAGTGATACACATGGCGATGTGGAGAAGTGTCAGAGCAGTGGGACTTGTGGCGTTGGACAACTCCTCTTCAGGATTCTCTGGAGGAATCTGCTACCGCTGTCGTCCTTCAATAGAGCGACGTCAAAGGACACGTTCATTATTTCAATTGTCAGATAAAAATAAATCTGGAGACCCGAAGAAGCCGTGGCGCCATGCGTCATCGCTGCTCATCGTCGCTCCGATGAACGAAGCTCCGCCGTACTCTTTGGGCTACCTGGTTCGTTCTGAACACTTCATTTTCCCACCTGAACCTTCTGTTAATCATTTGTACCATTTGTACGTGTTTGCAGATGTTGGAGAGGTCAAAAGGCAGCAGTGTCAACCCAAGTGGAACTGTTTTTCCCGGTGGAGCTGTTTCCCCAGTGGACTTTGCCGGGGACAAGTGGATTCCGGTGTTCGAACAACACGGAGGGGTTGACCTGAGAAGTCTTAAGTTTCTAAGCAGCACTGCCAACATTCCTCCGATCTACAAGGACCTCAGTGAGATTAAGGACAACGAGGAAGGAGGAGGGAGTCGACTTTCACCTGAAGTAGCGTTGAGACTCACAGCGATACGGGAGACGTTTGAGGAGACGGGAGTTCTGTTGGCCAGGCGGGGGAGTCCTGAAGGGGAGGTGGGGATGGGGGAAGTGGTCGAGTGGGGGGACCGGAGCGACGTGAAGGGATGGCAGAAGAAGATCCTCAAGGACCCTGAACACTTTGTACGTCTCTTTGAAGAGCTGAAGTGCGTGCCGGACTTGTGGGGACTGTCCGAGTGGAACAATTGGCTCACTCCAACCATCTACAAGGCCAAGGCTCGTTTTGACGTTATGTTTTTCATGACTGTTCTCAAGAAGATGCCCAGGGTTGTGTACGATACTCATGAAGTCGCAGGGGCTCAGGTAATCACACAACAGTGCAAATCCACCACTCATCCACTCCAGACAGTCTTTGAATGTCCTTTTGTTGTTCAGTGGGCTCAGCCTTCAACTCTAGTGAACCACCATGTCAATGGAGAAATCAAACTGATGCCTCCCCAGCTTTACGAAATGATGAGACTCCAAAACCTCCCTTCAATTCCTCAGCTCCAAAAGGCAATGGAAACACGAAGGACTTTAGGCGTCGAACGCCACTTCCCTGTGATCCGCGCTGCACAAGACGGAACCATCTTCCTTCTTCCAGGTACCCTTCAATTAATACCCTAAAACCACCACCACCACCTTCAAAGGTCATCGGTAGTCTAACTCCCACGTTCCTAACTATTCCACAGGAGACGACTTGTACCCTAAAACTCCAGACGTGGACATCTACGCCAAACCCACCGACCACCAATTCCCCTCCACATTAGAAGAACTGAACTCCTCGTCCAAGAACTTCCATCGCCAGTGGATTCCATTCAAAAAAGGAAGCAAAGGGGATTGGAAACACAACGTCCTCAGACACGGCCATTCCTACTGACCTTCAATGCAAAATCATCCAACGCCTCTTAAACTCTTAATGCATATGACCATATGTACACATCAACTAGTACAAACAATAAAACGATAAGCCACAGACATTCCTCGTTAGTCCGTCCGTGTGAGTGAGTAGGGTTGATTCGGGAGAAAAGCATCGATAGCTGAAGGTTTGGAGAGCACGTGAGACTCCAACACAAGAAAACTCAACTTTTGTTGTGGTCACTGGAGAAATGAACTCATCTGCGGTTCTCCTGACCTCCTCCACCTCTGCGGGATTCAGGATGTACTTATCATCCAGTCTGCGCTTCCCAAGGACCCTTCCTCCATTTCTGGTCCGGCATTACAGAGGCGGAGCTGACAGGACCATCAGTCCCTTCACTGCGGAAAGTGAAGTCGCTAAGCCGTGGAAAGACTCTGCGTCCCTTATTCTCGCAGCCCCTTCGTCGCAAGACCCCAAAAAGGACCCTCTTCAGTTTCTCATTATGAAACGATCAAAAGGTACTTAAGTCTCTTATCCTCCAAATACTCTGTGTGCCTATTTACTCAATGACATTTATTGTTGACCCTTAGGAAACATGTTCCTCCCCAACAGCCTCTGCTTCCCAGGGGGCCAAGTGTCCCCAGTGGACTTTGACATGGACTGGATCGACCTCTACCAAATTCTGGGAGGGGTAGACGTCCGTCAATCTGTGTTTCTATCTGATTCCGCCATGGAACCGGTTCTCTACGGACGCAGAAACCCTGAAAACGATCCTAGACGGGTTTTAGGACACATGTTTAGGATTCTACCGCTCCAAGTCTCCTTCAGACTCGCAGCGATTCGAGAGACGTTTGAAGAAGTCGGCGTTCTTCTGTGCAAACAAGTCGACAAATCCTCCCGGGTTGACAGAGGCTTCGGCAGGGACTCCCAACCTGGACTCGGCAAACATGCCAACTTCCTCGCCATAGAAGACCCAAGTGACCTGGAACAGTGGCAGGGACGAGTGAGGTCAGAACCCAAAGGTCTCATTCAAATGTGCAAACACTTCGGAGTCCTCCCCGACCTCAACGCTCTTGTGGAATGGAACAACTGGCTCACTCCAAACTCATTGAAGCCCAAGAGATTCGACACCATCTTTTACATGGCCACTGTTCCCTTCCCACTTCCCTTCTTAATCGACGACATTGAAGTGGCTAGTGCAAGAGTAAGCTCCGTTTTACTTTCCCATATTTCACTTAACATCTGCCGCTTAAGCAAAATCTCCTCGCTAAGAAGAAAGATTAAGAGTGAAACTGTGTGAAGGAGGAAAGAGTTCTGGGTCACTCATCTAAAATTCAGATCTAAAAATAGTTTGTTTCGAGTTGGTGAAACGTGGACACCCACGCACACTCAGCGAATTGATTTACCGGAATTATTTTTAGTTAAATGAGTAACAAGTCTGTGACATTTATGGACGAGGGGATAATATGCAGGCAGCGTGTATACTTAATCTGTTTAATGTGTTGCAGTGGTCCAATGCAAAGGATGTTTTGAATGCAGCAGCCGCAGGAAAGACAAGACTGATTCCTCCTCAGATTTACGAGTTGACGAGATTACAAAATACGTCGCTGGATAAGCTTAGGCAACTTATGAAGATGAGACTAGCCGTTGGTGTTGAGCGGTGGTGTCCTTGTTACTTCAAAGTGGCTGATGGAATTCTTTCCGTGTTACCTGGTGAGACCCAAAAACCCGTGAAACCTTCTAAAAACCTCTTCAAACTAAAACGAATGTCTTGAATGTCTTTTTAGGTGATGAACTGTACCCTCAAAACTACAAAATAGATTCATTCGAAGACGTCAGGGAACTCCCTGAGACGATAGCGAACCTCCGGAAGAACACGTCTAGTCATCATAGAATCGAATTTAAAACAGATTATGAATTTGAATTAGTAGTTAACATTACTCCAAAGTTCGGCCAAGTTTATTCCTCTTAACATTGTGATAATCAAACATTAAATTATTTGGCTTTTGCCTTTGGTGTCAAATGTCTCTGGGTTTCTTATCCATCAAAATCGTTGTCCTTGAACTGATGAGAAGGAAGGAACTGAGGGAACGTCCATATGGATGAGATTAGGAAGCAAACACTTCCATCTTTGGCTGACACTTTCCATGAAGAGATGAAAGGGCATTGTGAATCGTTGAGATTTGTTCATTTGAACTTGTGAATCAATCACACATCCTTAGATGCGGTAGAGCTGATGTCAAACAGAGCCAAGTAAGGAAAGATCAGCAATTCAATTGACTCCAATTGGACTAGACTCATCCACACCTGGTCGAGTCTCCTCACTTGGCTTCGTGTGTAGCCTTAGAAAACCTGTGCAGCATACGACAGATGAATGGACTAATGAAGGTTGTATCAATTGAGTCTATTAATGGTATCAATCATTAGTTAAAGAGTCACACTTTCTTGTTGGGGAGATATTTTTACGATGGAATCCATAAACACTAAAAACTCTGCGGTGGTGGGTGACATCAGATGCGTCTGCCTCTTCCCACTTGAAATAAGATGCGATAGACGTGAGTGACTAACCTCCATACGATTCCGTCTGAGATAACCTTCGAAGCAAAAAGAGATGTGCAAAACGAGAGTGAGCAATAAATACACGATGCCCTCCGCCCACACCTCCACATTTGCCTTTTGGCAACGAAGGTGAAGGAGTTTTATTTCTGTGACTGAACTCTCCGTGTCTCTTACACTTTCCTGTTCCATTTTCAAGTGCTAAAGAGTAACAGTGTACGATGGGGAAAGCTACAGCAGTGGGAATTGACTTGGGGACGACGTACTCGTGTGTGGGGGTGTGGCAGCATGGCAAAGTCGAGATCATCGCTAACGAACAAGGAAATCGGACAACCCCAAGTTATGTCGCGTTCTCAGATACGGAGCGACTCATTGGCGACGCTGCGAAAAACCAAGTGGCCATGAACCCTCAGAACACCGTCTTTGATGCCAAACGGTAAGAGAAAGCAGGGACTGGGGTACTATGATACGTTATGTTCATTGGTGTGATATCTCTAATCTCTGGGGGGTGTTTCAGACTCATCGGGAGGAAGTTTGATGACCAGAAAACCCAAGAGGACATGAAGCACTGGCCATTTAGGGTGGTAAGCCAAGGAGGGAAGCCGATGATTGAGGTGGAGTTCAAGGGCGAGAATAAGCGATTCTCCCCCGAGGAAATCAGTTCGATGGTATTGATCAAAATGAAGGAGACGGCGGAAGCCTACTTGGGCACGAAGATCAACGACGCTGTCATCACCGTCCCTGCTTACTTTAATGACTCCCAGCGACAGGCTACGAAAGATGCTGGAGCCATCGCAGGTATTAATGTCCTCCGGATCATTAATGAACCAACTGCAGCTGCCCTGGCCTACGGACTGGACAAGAACCTTAAGGGAGAGAAGAATGTCCTCATCTTTGACCTCGGCGGAGGTACCTTCGACGTATCCATCCTTACAATTGACGAAGGGTCGCTGTTCGAAGTCAAGTCGACAGTAAGACACTTCATATCTGCAGAATATTCCTGATTGGGGCGCTCTGAGACTTAATTACTTTTTTTCCTTCCTCAGAACGGAAACACTCACCTCGGAGGCGAAGATTTCGACAACCGACTTGTGAACCATTTTAGCGAAGAGTTCAAGAGGAAACACAAGAAGGACTTGTCAGGGAACGCCCGGGCACTCCGTCGTCTCCGAACGGCTTGCGAGCGAGCCAAACGGACGTTATCGTCCAGTTCTGAAGCTTCGATTGAAATCGACGCGTTGGCTGATGGAGTCGACTTTTACACAAAAATCTCTAGAGCTCGTTTTGAAGAACTTTGCCTTGACTTGTTTCGCTCCACGATAGAGCCAGTGGAGAAGGCCCTGAACGATGCCAAGATGGACAAGGGTCTTATCCATGATGTCGTTCTGGTCGGAGGTTCAACGAGGATCCCGAAGATCCAGAAATTGCTCCAGGACTTCTTCAACGGGAAGGAACTGAACAAGTCCATCAACCCTGACGAAGCTGTGGCTTACGGGGCTGCCGTCCAAGCTGCCATTCTCTCAGGGGACACGAGTTCTGCCATCCAAGACGTCTTACTGGTTGATGTGGCTCCACTGTCCTTGGGAATCGAAACTGCTGGAGGAGTGATGACTAAGATCATCGAACGAAATGCTAGGATTCCGAACAAACAGTCGCAGACATTCACAACTTACTCAGATAACCAGCCGAGTGTAACAATCCACGTGTTTGAAGGAGAGAGGGCGATGACGAAGGATAACAATCTCTTGGGAACATTCAATCTAACTGGAATTCCTCCTGCACCAAGAGGAGTCCCTCAAATCGAAGTGACCTTTGATATCGATGCAAACGGAATTCTGAACGTGTCAGCAAAGGACAAGAGTACAGGGAAGCAAGAGAAGATAACAATAAAGAACGACAAGGGACGGTTGAGCAAGGAGGAGATTGACCGAATGCTGGCAGACGCTGAGAAATACCGCGCAGAGGATGAGAAGCAGAAGGAGCGGATCCAAGCGAGGAACCAACTGGAAGGATACGTCTTTGGAGTGAAGCAGGCGTTAGAAGAAGCTCCAGCCGACAAAGTCCCCGAAAGTGACAAGAAAACCGGAGTCGACAAATGTGCCGAGGTTCTCAAATGGCTGGAAAACAATTTGCTGGCGGAGAAGGAAGAGTACGAACACAAATTGAAGGAGGTTCAGAAGGACGTCCAACCAATTATGATGAAGCTGCATGGAAAGCCTGCAGCAGGTGGAGGTGGAGGCCCCACTGTCCAGGAAGTCGACTAATCAACACTTTCATTCTGTTTTGTTCTTTTCCATTAAGTCTAACTGTAACTTATTTCTCTGGATGTTTCTTACTCGTCTATGTTCATGCTTAACTAAACAAATAAATCGCAAACGTTACTTTCTTGACTCTGCAGGAAACAAATAATTTATTATCATTCAACCAACATCACAAAGTGAACAATCTTTTTCTAATAACGAAATCTAAATTTTGGAAATAAACTACGCATTTAAAATGTTCTATTGATACCCAAACAATTTGTAAATTGGTTTGTATAAAATGATTAGTCATTGAGTAACTTAAGTAGTGATTGAAATATAAATAGACGAGAAGCTCAATCAGCAAACTCATTTGATATCACGATGATTCATTCTCTATAACTTGCGGAAAACACATAAATTAAGTACGACAATATTTAGAATGAAGCATTTACAATACTGAGGCGTATTTTTGAAAGAAACAATAGACAATTATGTCAATAATGACTCATTAATACATTAAACGATGTCAGGAATTCTTATTGATTTGTGGACTGGAAGCCCCATTGCAGCTAGGTACACCGTTGCATGCAGTCAATAGAGCTCGAGTCTCAGTAACTTCTTCATAATAACTTTAATTTCTTAGTTCCACGTAATTGGCAGGAAATAGTCCGAATTTTCCGTTGCAATCTCCTCGCCACCATCCTTCGTCGATCTGCAAGTAATTGCAAGTTTAGAACTTAGAACACAAGAGGAGTTACAAAATATAAGATGTTCGTACCATCTCAATATTGGTAATAACATCTCCAGGGTCGAATGAAATCTCATCTTCGTCGGCTGCAAACAAAAAGACTAATAATATGAGGAAGGTGAACACAGAATGCAAAGCACATTAATTCACAGTAGATTTCTAACCGGCTTGGTAGTCGTAAATAGCAACGGCAGACATTTCGTCTGCATCTCCGTTATTATTGGCACTTGAGGTGTTGTTATTTTTACTAATCGGTTGTGGTTGGGGTTGAGGTTGGGGGTCTTGTCGGTTATTCTGATGTGCTTGCTGGGGTGCGGGTTGTTTCGGTTGAGAGTTTGAGTCATCATCATCCCAATCATCGTCGTTCGCTTCGTCTTCGTCCTCTTCTTGTCTTAGCCTTCTTTGTGCAGCTGGAAGGGAAGCTTCCATTTCACGAGCTTTCTGGCGTTGATCGTTTTCTACTAAGGCCAGCTCGCGTTCCATTCGCTTCAGCTCATCCATTCCTCTTTGAGCCTCTTCTTCGATCTTCCGCTTCTCTTCCTCCATTCGCCTATTCTGTTCGTCCTTCACTCTCTGGGCTTCCTTTTCCTGTACACCGAAAATCAAAATTACGTGATGCGGAATTACTACAATGCAGGAATAAGTGGTATGGGACTAACCTGTCGTCGTTTAGCCTCCTCTTCAGCGCGCTGCTGCTGCTCCTTTTGAGCGGCTGCAACTTTAGCTTTAGCCTCCTTCTCTTGTTCATCTTGAATTTTACGGTTTTCGGCAAGTTCGGCAGCTTCAGCCTTACGTTTCTGAGCTTCATATTGTTTTTCCTCTTCAGCAGCAGCAGCTTGTGCTTTCCTTATTTCTTCCTCAGCTTTTCTTGAAGCAGCAACAGCTTCATCTCTTCTTCTCGATTCGTCATCTGCCGCAACTTTCGATGCGTTAACTTTTTCTGTTTCTTCGGCATCCTTTTGTGCCTGCTGGGCCGCAATCTTCTTCTGAAGTGCAAGTTCCTTCATTTCATTCTCCTTCCGCTTTCGGCGTTCTTCCTCTGCCTTCTTTTGAGCCTCTTCTTCACTCGACTTCGCCATCGACTCGAATCGTGCTCTGATGTCCGATGTCTTTCTTTCTACAACTGGAGGCTTCTCTCTTTGGTAATTTGTTCCCACTTTCTGTGGTCCGTTGTTCTCCTCGTCAAAACTGTGAGCGGATTTGTCTACTCTATCGGTTTCTAGTCCAAATTGACCTCCAAAACCCTGGAATTAATGCACAACTCATGTTCAAGCATTACACTGGAAAACGAAACGAAGCCTAATTCAGGAAAGCACTGCAATTTATACCTTCTTGTACTCTGTTTGACTTTGGTGCTTTTCAGGTTGAGCATGATATTCCCATCCTTCGGCACTCTTGTCTTTTCTATCCTCCTGGACTCCGTACTTTCCTCCAAACCCTTTCGCATAGTCTGGAAATTATGGACATAGTTTTAGAATACACACTGAATTATGTACTGCGACTGTCCGAATATTTGCCTCACCCATTTGACTTTCATGCTTGTGCAGTTTCTCAACATGATCCCACCCAACGGCAGCTTTATCCTGACGGTCACTTTGGACTCCGAACTTTCCTCCAAACCCAGTAGTGTAATCCTTCTGACTTTCGTGCTTCGCAACTTTCTCGATATGATCCCATCCCATTGCACTTTTATCCTGTCGGCCCTTGTCAACTCCAAACTTTCCTCCGAAGCCAGAGGAATAATCCTTCTGGGATGCATGCTTCTCCACCTTTTCGACGTGATCCCACCCCACAGCACTCTACACCACAACAATCTCAATTAGCCTGTTACTCACCTATTACTTTCATCAAGTACAATAAAGTCTAACGAACCTTATCCACCCGATCTTTCTGGACTCCAAAAGAACCTCCAAATCCCGTCTTGTAGTCCTTCTGAGACTCATGCTTCATCAAAGGCGCTGAGTACTCATTCCCCATTGCCGTCTTGTCCATTCGGTCCGTCTCCACGCCAAACTTTCCTCCATATCCATATCCCGGATTAAACTCATCCTGCAGCTTCTTCTTGTTCAGAGCGTCACTCTGTTTTACCTCCTCCGCCAATTGTATAACACTGAAAGTTAAAAGGCCATTAGAAACAAAACTAACCTTAAATCTTACAACAAATCATTATAATTATCAATTACTCGATAGAGCCCCCATTTCTCCCGGAACCCTCAATAGTTTTAGACCCCCACCGCTGTTCCTGTTCCGTAACATCGTTCACAAAGTCCGGATCCGTTTCCCAATCATCATTCTCCTCACCTTTAGGGAACGTCGAAGGGTTCATCCCTGTACACAATAATTAAATCCATGTCATAAAAGAACAAGCCCCAAAATGATAACTAATAATTAATTAGTATAAAACTACTAACCCACTGTTTGTTTCCACATATCCGTCATCCTGTATCCCCTTAATTAAACTACAAACTACGGAACAAAATTAAAAGTCAATGAAAATGGAGGAGACCAATTAAACCAAGTGGTAAGTGGTGTGTCTGCTGAACAAGGGCGATGAGTGAGACAGGAAAAGTGAATCATCAACTGACACACTATTATCACAAACAACAAAACAAACACACACACCACCACTGACACTTTGATTAAGTTTGTGAGCAAACTGACGCACAGTTAAATGTTCACTTGACACACCAACTTTCTTTTATTCCCTGCCACACAATTCGTGTATCAGTATGTAGTATGTAGATTGGGTTTATAATACTCGCATTGGGTTGGTTTTCTCAAAATCTAGAATTGAGTAGTATGAACGGAGTACACGGAGTGGAGGAGACCCACACGATGATGACGAGTACTCTTTCCGCCTTCACGTCGATCTTTTATGTGTTCTTGTTAATCTAGACTTTTTTTTATGAAATTTAGGTCTAGTTTCCTACCGTTTAATCTAATGATAATCAATACGGATCTGAAAATGCATTTGTTGGTGTCACCACCGGGGAGCTGGGAAAAACCTCAACGGTCTCAACATGCGAGGCTCATTGAGTATGGAAACCCGCGAAATTTAAACATGCAGTTTACTATTAAAATTTGGTGCTCGGTAAATATTTTTTGATTTTGTGTTCCTTGTGAAGTGTAGGGATGGAAGGAATTAATTAATCAGTAAGGGACGCTGTGCTTAAGTGAGGAGAATGGCGGGGGTGACAAAACTGACAGGGTGGAGGTTTGCAGCGTTCGTGGGAGGTCTTGTAGGAGCCATCGGAGTGACTATTTACCCCATCATCATCGCCCCAATGATCGACCCCACTCCTTGGAGTAAGTTACATAGTTCAATCAATTGTAGAAATGAAAGTGTAGTGGAGAAAGTGGACAGTTGTGACTTTGTTTCAGAACAAGCTCAGAAGGTAACGAGATCCGGAATCAAACAGGAGGAAATCCAACCCGGAGGTGAGACATATTCAAACTCTAATTTTAGCGTCCGTGGTGCAGAGAATTCATTTTACTTTTACTATTGTCCGTTTCAGGGATGAAAGTCTGGTCGGATCCGTTTCATAGAAAAGAGGGACCAACGGGAACAAATTAAGCGAGAGGTTGTTTATCTCGATACCTGTGACTGATTCCACTCCAGCTCATAGTTAAATGTTAATACACAAATTCATTAACACCGATAAAGTGCTGCTAGTCGTTCTGTACATTGTACACTAAACTGTGTCTACAAAACATGATCATTTATTCCGCAAGTTTGACTCTGAATTGCTCGTTAGTGTTATTTAGCATTTGGAATTTTGGATTCACTAATGTTGCTTTCCACGGAACTGGAAGGTAGAGTTATTGCAGCTCGGGAAAGCAGGTGGAGGCCATGGAGCTGCTCGGTAGAGGAAGCCGCTGACAAACT
>JAQGAB010001023.1:0-19500 GCA_034696565.1 Isotomurus graminis
AAGGAATATGGAAACGGTACTTGAAGGTATTTCTTCTGCAACACCAAATCCACAAGTGTAACACTAACACTACCAAGTACCAACTACTACCAAAAGCCGATTTACTCACCCCTCCGTGATTTTCTTTGCAACCACTCAACAGTGTCACATTAGCATGAGTATAGCAAGTGACTTTGTAAAGTGAATTCATAACCAGAACCTACTGAATTACATATCTGCTTGAATTTCATGCCAATATTTTGCTCATTCTTTTCTTCAGTCCTCACAGAGTTATGTGCAGTTCACACCAACTCTAGAATTCCATCCAACATCCAATTGTGTTCATAGAAAAGTCCACATTTTGATTTGGTTCTAATAATCCTCGGATAGGTGAAGATTTCTTATGAATGGAAGATCAAATATGCACAATAGTTTTTGTCCATTTGTTGCAACCTAGCACTTCAGCAGGAGGCCTTAGTAAGCAGAAGAAATGAAGTACCTTTCCTTTTCATGTGACATGAGGATAATAAGGTTCACACTAATCGAAAAACATTGTTAACTTTTGTTGAGAGAGTGAACCCTCCTCATAGTACAAGTACATGCGTAAGCTTTAATTCTCCTCATATGGCACCTTCACTAGCTTATTGTAATTCAGGTACTCCAACATAACTCTACAATTGTTAAGAGACGAGTGTGTATAGTTAACTCGCTGTCACCAACACCTCCGACCGTTCAATGACTTTCAATTGAACCTGGATTCTGTACAATTATACAAAAGCTCATCATTTCATTTCTCCGTGGATTTACTGGCTACAATAAGTAACCATATGTATGCTATATAGTTTCATGGGACACCCATGGGTTAAAACTTGTGATTCTTGAAACTTATGTGAATGAATGAAATAGGTACCAACATACTTACAAGAAACTACCTGTGTCCAGAAGCTCACATACTTTTTTTCTTACAACTTATGTATAACAAAACCTATTGTACTCGTCACTATGCAGTGTGCATTGCACTTGCACAAGTACAAATTGCCTTAAAAATGTTCTTCATTGACACAAAATCTAACACAACTTGACTGTGGTTGCATCCTGGAATTATTTTCAGAGTTCTTTTCATTCAGTAATTCTGAAGGAGGAGATGTACAACTTGTGGGAAATAAATAGCCCTGTAAATCATTTATCTACAACAGCTATAGTATAGTTAGTGAGGTGTGAACAAATTCCCCATTCATAAAAGGACTTTAGAATGCCTTATCAATTCAATGTATTTCTGGACCAGAATGTTAGAAATCATGGGAAATTCGATCTACTCTAAAAGATATGAATGGTGGGAGTGCCTTCTTAAGATTTCAGATTATGTCACATTCTTAAACCAAAGATAACTTGAATGAAACATCCAAGAAGAGTGTGGAAAAGTATTATTCATTCACTAGTGTAAAGAAGTTATAAAAAATGTATGTGGAAAGAAATATACGCTAAAATTTAGAACTAAATTATTTTTAGCAACAAAAATCCAATAGGAAGACAATTTAACTTCAAACAAACACGTGACAAAAGTTCACGAATAAATTGCCAGACCATTAGATGTAAGTCTTGGTGCAAATCTACCACTAGATTAGTATGCAATACCATATAATCAAATAGAACAAGGTGCTCTTCAAATGCACTTCCCTTTCGAACAAACTCTGAATAAGTTGAGTACAAACGTAATGAATACTGCAAAATGATTAGTGGGAGATCAAAGAAACGTGCATTTTCAGTTTGAAGTAGGTGAAAGGAACTAAATTGTAATAATGAGGAAGACGAACTGATCAAAGAAGTTTTTCGTCCCAAATAGTTTAACCCCTCCGATTGATCGCAACTTTACATGTTTTATACACGGAACTGCAGGTTTTAAAGAAAGGGAGACGAGTGTGTCATTAAAATGATGAATATTTCAATCACTGCTGATTGAAGATACATGCATTATCGTGTTCACCAAGTGCAACATCTAAAAGTATCCTTTCAAAGTATGACTGATATAAATGCCAACGCTATAAACCAATCCTTTGACCACTTTTTATTAAATGAAACACGAAGGATTTAGTGAGTGTTTACAAACTTTGGATTTATGAATCGATGAAGGATTTCATATATAATTCAAATGCGGCTTCCTACACGTATTTTATTTTGAGTATAGTGTGGCTTCGTTTTATCCTTAGAATGAAAACACCCGAATGCTCTTTTACCTCTTGAATTACTATAAAGGGATTGGGTCGTAATAACCCTTGCCTTGAAGCTGGTGAACACACAGAAACCGCGTGTATTATTACAATAATGGGGATTACATTAATATAACTAAAATTACTGGAATGTATCATCAGCAGGGACTTTTCATAGAAAGTCAGTAAACGCTTGTACCTCTGATGTATGACAAACAGTACTTCATTATAATTTGGACATCTTGTAAACTCACGTTAAGTGTGGAAAATAGATGTAAAGGGTTCTTGTTATTTTCCTTCACGTACCTTTTTCATTACTCATGCGACCTGTAGTAGACGCGATGTAAATACTCGGAGAATTCTTTCGAAAAGCTCACGAGTGAATGTCTTTTGCCATTAACTTTAATGTTTTGACTCGACGAGGAGTTTAAAAGAGATCAAAAGGGTTGAATACATGAGGATGATGATGACTTTTTGAAAAAAAAACATTGTCCATGAATGGCACTCGTTGGGATGACAAGACTGAAAGGAAAAACGGTTCACAAGGACATTTGGTCGCTCTCATTCTGCCTCAAACGATATCCATCCTCGTTAAGGATGACTTTTTAGTGTACTCTCATGTACAGAATGTTTGTACAACAAGGAGAAAGTAAAGAAGAGTTTTTTCATCTTAAAAGGAAAGAAAGAGAGGGCTAATCTTTGAGAAAAGTTCCACTGAGTTAGTGAGGAGGTAAATGTTTGTTCAGTTTTCTATGAATTCTTTACAAATTGAGAAACACAGGAGAAAGTTGTTCAGCTCTTTGACTTCCTTCACAATACGACTGGAAATTAGTTCCATGTAGTTGGAAGGGCTAGCTGTTTGTTGCCTCGTGTCGCGGAAGAAGGGGACAGTTGAAGGGATAATTATGTCATTACACGATGTAGTTCCGAAAGTTACACTCAGGCGAGGAATATTGGAAGCAATTCATTGAGGTATTGTGATGTACTGCCGAAGCTTTAAGTGTGAAAGGGGTGTTTTCTCTCTTAGAGGGTTTTCTGTGTCCTTAGATGCAAACTCTGTCGGTTTATGAGGGAGAGAAGAGCCCATGAGGATCAATGTTTGTTATGTAGATTCATTCATCTCCATATAAAATGGACTCGTGTCGAGTCTAACCCTTAAAAAATGATGAACGAGATCCCAGGCGTTTGTTAGCATTTCCACCTGAATTGCTCTGAACATACACGAGAGAAAGACCGTATGGGATGCTGCGAGCCACTCTCATCCGTATATTTTCCCAGCATAAGTAAATCATATGTAACGTTGTTAACCCAATGAATATACATCCAGAACTCAATTTCGTATGGATCCCATACATTTTCATATGAATAAGGAGAGAAGCCAGAGTTGGTCTCCAAAGTCATCTCACTTTCTCCTTACACTCTTCCAACCAGAATCATCCCCGAAGTATCTCTAATTCCAACTTCACAAAAGCAAGCTACTCCCAACATTAAATCCTCACAGATACAAAACTATGTGTTAAGGGATTATCTAACCGTCCCAAAGTTATCCGGAGTAAAAAATGATTTGTCACATTATATATCCACTCTGACCATAAAATACTACTTTCCACTAACAAAGTCATAAATTTATACAAAGCTACTCTAACAGCCGCATTAAAAGACCCAATTTGCAGGCAAATCTTGTCCCTGTCCTTTCCATAGTGTCCCACCCTCTGCCAAACAGCAGTCTCACTTTCCATATGTGAAGTCATTTAAGATTTAAACAAGACTTTTAAAACCAGCCTTCTCCACCAGCAATGATTCATACAGACAAGATCAGCCATGTGTTTTACGCTATGAATATTATGTGGACTAAACCTCACAAGAGTACACACCAAATGATAAATTGGTCAAGACTGCTTGGACAAGAAAAACTTGTGCTTCTTCTGGTCGACTGTGACATTATATTAATAACTACAGTCACTGGGTTACTTGCAAAGCTAAAGTCCGAGTCTTAGCCAATTTTTTTCCCTGTCGTGCCTCAGCATTTCTGGCCCGTCAGCATTCCATTTTTCATATAAATTTAAGTCTTCCAACAATTCCTCATATTTCCCGAGACAGATGCACCTTCCTACACTGGTAGGTCAATGCAGCCAACCCGTCTACATGTGCAGACCGATTGCTTAACATTGTTAACATACACACACATCCCTATCCATTAACTTATAGTTCCCTGAAAGTTTTCCCATATATTACTTGTGTTATTTGAGGAAAAAGTTACGGTTCGTTATTGTTTGAGAGAAAGTTTGGGAGAGCATTAGGGTTGAAAACGCTTTGTTTTCTTGTTGTTCCAGAAGTGCACAGTGAAGGGACTTCAGATGGGAACTCAGATCATAACTCATCCGCAGACGAGGACTCCGAATTAAGACTCCGCCTCAAAAGAAAGTTACAGCGAAATCGAACCTCCTTCACGAACGATCAAATAGAGGCATTAGAGAAAGGTATGGAAAGCCAGAGTAATTACAAAGGCTGTGGCTTGTGTAACGTAAACAAGCGTCGTGTGGACCTGAAGCAACCATTTGGGCCCTCCAGCTTTGATTAATTCAATTAGTGAGATGAGGAGGTTGCGAGTAATCATGTTATGTGTTGTGTTTCAGAATTTGAGAGAACCCATTACCCAGACGTGTTTGCAAGGGAAAGACTAGCTGAGAAAATTGGTCTGCCGGAAGCTCGAATTCAGGTGAATACATTTTCACTCGGTTAGAAATGCAAATAGCAATTCCCTGCCTATGGAATTAGCGACTCTCTGCTTAAATTATTTCTCCATCTTTTGAATCCCTCCTGGATATTGTGAAGCAGTCTATTTCCCTTTAGAGATTAATAAGTGACAGCAATGTATGTGATAATTAGTCTAAATTTAGTTGTGGCTTCGCTCTGCGGATTGTTGCCTCTGGAAAGACACATGCAAAAGTCAAAGGTGAATTCTAATCAGAGCTTTTTCTCTCTCCAGGTGTGGTTCAGCAATAGACGAGCCAAATGGCGGAGGGAGGAGAAGCTTCGAAATCAAAGAAGGGGTTCATCCGACCACACGGCTATCTCCCCACCACCGACAACTGCCACAACAGCTGGTCGTCTACCGTTGAATTCCGGATTTAATTCCATGTACGCTTCTTTACCGCAACCCATTGCTTCCATGCCCGAGTCTTATAGGTAAGTTACTCTGCATGTCATCTCTCTTTACGTGCCTGTATAATAAGGGTCTCTCCGACCCTGATCTATCCTATATATACAAAAGTCTCCCTCTTATCTTTCATCGGATTACATGTAGCTAAAAAAAGGAAGACGGGGTGAACACATAATAATGTAACAAAAGAAGGGTTGAGGGAGTTCCATCAAAAGAGCATATTGTGAGATGAGACCAGAGGAACGAACCGGTTCAGATTTAGGAATCATTTAATGGAAGATGTGATATGTGGGGTGTTAGTGGGCGTAATCGTCATTCCTTTTCGCTTCGGATTTATTATTAGATTGGGTATAAATGATGTCTAAGCCACTGCCTTCTCCTTTTGTCCTCTTCAGCCAAATACCTTTCCCCACTAGTCCTTCACACGGGAAGAGAGACACCTTCCATCCTCTGTCGCTTCCAAATCAAAGGAGAATCAATCCCATGGCATCCTTTTCAATTTGACATGTACAAAGAGACGCATTCCTGTCACTTTCCTCTCCACTGAACTCGCACCACGTTTATTATCCCAGGAACAAGCTTTTCTCATATTTTTATCGATTCCTTCCTTGCCAATCTCCTCCTTCAGACACACAACAGTTTGTCGTGAGAGAAATTCCCCTGTATCTCATATTATCCATCCGTGTTCACCTGTCTTGCCATCATGAGTAGTTTTACTCGTTTTTACATGACGTACAGATTGCCTGAGGATCTCTAATTAAAAGACAGTCATTACAATGCCCGTATGGCTTTTTGTAGTTCCATGACAGGTAGTTTGTCCAGCATGAGCGGAAGTTGTCTCCAGCAACGGGAACCTGCTCATCCAGCAGCCAGCTATTCCTACATGTTCGCAGATCCCTTGTCCTCACTAGGGAGCTATGGAAGTCGCGCTACTCACTGCGGATCAGGTCAAGGGTCCGTCACCGGTGGAGTCAATTCACACCCTTCCTATGGAACCAATACTCACTCAGCCCACGGAGGATCTGGGGGCCAATATCACGGTAAGTCTCACACACACCCAACTTAAGTCCACTGTCAATTGACTTTTGAACTGTTTGTATGAAGGAGTTATATCAGCCGGAGTGTCAGTCCCTGTTCAAATCCCTAGCCACGGACCAGACTTGACTTCCAACTACTGGCCCCATCGTCTTCAATGACATGCATACCATTAGTGGAGGGTATAATACTGTAGGCTAGGTCACAGAGGCACGTAGCATTATATGGCAATCCATTTTCTGTGCAGATCATGTGCTATCGAAATATATTCTGTACTACGCGACTGGAATCCTGAACAATCTCAGCACCCACAGAACCCTCGATCCCCCTTTTGTAATCATCACTCGAGAGAAGAATACATTTTATTCACAATGCAATTGGGAAAGATCTCAGCTTTAATAGATTTACTACTTTTTAATGCATCCATTATTAGCTTCTTTAAACAGTTTTCACTTTTCTTGCAATAATCTTACATAAATCCAATCATCATCATCAGTAGTAAGAGAATGCTGAATTAAGATTCATTTACTTCGCAGAGAACACGAGTCTGTCGGACATTTATGAGTATTCATTAGTCCTCTCATTTGTACCATGAAACAATGAACCCTGTGGTAGTATATAGTAGTTTTACTTTATTACGCGTGAAGTAAGATATTGTGCAATAATTTTAACTTGAACGCACTATCATGACGAACCATTTGTTTGCATTGTATCGCTAGCATTCGTACATATAGACACAGCACAGTCCTAGTAACTTTTAAATTTAGCGTTATTTTTGTTAACATCCGTCGTATATAAAAATCGATACCTTCCAGATTGCTATGAAGCCTAAAAATACAAAAGGTATTAAATTCTATAAGTATCACATTACCTAAGGTAAACCTGGGATGTACTGTGTGTTATTAAGGAACCAGACAAACTAAGTTATATATAAATAGACTCATCATCAGGCATATGGACATCTTAGAATTGTGTTCTTATATATCGTCTCAACCCACTCACTACATGTTCTTTATTTAACACAACTCACAGTGTTAAATTAAGCTGATAATTGAGATGATACAACTCTAGTTCCACCCTGTGGGCAATGTGAAACTCAAATAAATTAAGAACCATTGTTAGGCAACCGAATCAAAAAAGTATTTAGAATCAACAATAACCAGTACTTGTACAGATATCCTCCCAAGAATCAGATCAAAGTGGACACAGGGTCATTTAATTACTAAATGTATTAATGTACTAATGGGTAATTATTCACGGGAAAGTTAAGGAAGGATCATATGTAAGGTTAGACATATATATGAACCATTCAATATATTATTGTACTTTATACCTTGTAACTCCTATAATAGTGATGGTATGGTTATATAAGTAGAAATGATTTAATTAGAGTGTACGTGTGATGTGATGATCAATACGGTGTTTTGCTAACTTAAGTATATTAGTTGTTCTTTGTAACATGGAAGTACCGTGTTTAATACGATATTATAGTATTAATAAATCTTTACAAAAATCAAGACTGAGATTGAAAAACGTGTTAATTGTCTACACATCCATTTATTTCACTTTATCTATGAGACAACATGACAAATATGCATATCGGGGCGAAGCAATACCCAGAAATAGAACTGCAAACTGAATTACAAACATCATTTTTATTGTTAAACTTTTCCATACCGTAGCTAACAATCAGCCTTGTAGTAAATTGAAAGCAAACTCATATGGCCAATAAACAGTCTAGGAACAACAGTTTAAAAGATTCATAAGAAAAATTATCCAAAACTTGAGTACAAGTTGCTGCACATAAAGATTGAATCTACAAAGACTAGTTATCAATCATATTACATAACGCATCAATATTTAACAAGCTCTTTCTTCTAAATTAGCTTGTGAAAAGTGGTGTGTTTTCAGTCGGAATCGTAATGACAAGAGGTTCATTAGATTGTTCAGTCAGTCTTCTCCTAGTTGGCCATGTCCAAGGACCGGGTGCTGGTGGAAATGGAGGTCTGTTTCTCTCTCTCCACAACTGAAACACCAACCCTGCAACGGCAATCGCTCCCCAGGTAAATGTCAGCACAAGATCTGTGAAAAAATGCATCTTCATTTTAACATACCACACAATACTTTGAAGTGATTGTGGCAAAATGGATTTCATAAAAGTATTAGTTTCAATGACACTTTGTGAACACATCTCTTTCAGCATCAGAGAATCCACACTCGAAGTGCAATCCTAATTCATACAGGTAAATTTTGGAAAAGACCAGTGAAGCGTTTGGATGAAAATAGGCCAATTATGAAACTGCGACAGCGGTATCCTTCTTTCTGTCACTGAGACCTTTTGTGCCATTGTGCGATGAACAACCACCCTTACAATGTCCCCAACCACCACGACAGTTGACACTTCCTAAGAGTTCCTTCTTAAGACTTTATATATTGTTTTGTAGGGCTTTCAAGAAACCTGTGTAGTTAGCCGAATGTCTGATGTCTCAATCAGTGCTTCACACTATTGAGTATTACACATTTCGATTTTGACTCATTCATCCGAGGAGCCTGCCAACCCTTAATTGATCTTGTTTAGGGCTCAATGAAATTCAAGATCTTTTTAGTTGGCCTACTAATAGACTTATTTCACTGATAAAATACTTAGAGTGTGATTAGGTTACCCAGAGTTTGGAAAGGAGGTTGGATAATAGCTGTCCCAAAGTTCCCGTCCGTTGCTCTTCTCAGAACATTTAAAAATATGAATTTAAGGTTGCTCCCAATATAATGGTCCAAAGGAGTAATGAACACGTACGCTCCCACAATACTTGTCACAAGAATACTCGTCTGAAAACAAATCAGTGAAATTATCAAATTATAAAGTTTACATTATTTCGTTAAAAGGCTAATTAAGTCTTGATAAATTAATAATACTCATCCCGGACTTACAGTTTTATTTAGTGACACAATAAACAGAGGAATGACAAGTATGAGACAGCAAAACGCAAGCCAGAAAGTGGCATCGTCCTTCATTACAGAAATATCCGCTGGAAAAGAAAGACACACACATTTACTAACGATGAGAATAAGACTTCAATCCAAACCAATATAAACACACTTTATTGTACAAGGGTGTGTGTAACCTCAGTTTTAAAATTGCCATTTGCCAATAAACCCAGCTTCGAAAACAACTGTGGTAAATTGCAGTTGTAAAATAAAGGGTAAAACGCTTTGAAGCATGAGGGACAAAATTTAGAAATATTGTTTCCCACAAAAGAAATGGTAAAACATGAAAGCTTCAGACTCCCTTCCTCATGTTTGGCTATTTGATCAGTGTAAATAAATAAAACCGGACTGACGGTGAAAGTAGGATGTGGACATAATCGTAGGATGAGACTGAGATGTGTTTATTTACTGTAGTTTCACCAGCATCATCATCTTTCCTAAAAAGAACCTTCCTTAAAAACATATTTACATTGGCCTCGAGCGAAGCAACTCGATGTACATTTTGGTACAGGACACAGATACTCGTTTTACTCAAAATCATGTAAACTCTTAAATTATGTCTTCCTAACTCAAAAGCCTAAAAGCGCAGGGTGGAACTTTCAGGACAACTTTTTTTATATAAACCATCCACAATTCATGCTGTCATCTCCCTTTTGTTTGCACTTATTTGATTTGAAAGTGTTCTTCACATTGTAACTGTAATAACCCAACTGCGGACTTGACACACAAAAACTCACACTAGGAGAGATAACGTGTCACTGTGTTTGTTCATTTTCCCCTCATTCGGCAACTTTCACAGGGAATTAATATGAGAAAAAGCTACCTATACAACCCCTCAGGTCTCTCAAATCACAAGGCAATTTGGAGATCATGAACTTAAACGGTGATTACGAAAAATGCATGATTTGTTTACTGCTTATACATCCTTTGTGTAATGCTTCTATTTAACAAGATTCATTGTCTGACATACAACCAGGGTTGTTACAGGTGAAAGAAAGGGTGGAGATTCGTGTCTAATTAGTGAGATAATTTGAGCATACAATAAGACCGACTTACCGATAGGTGTAAAAGCAAGGGTGGATGCAAACAAGGCTCCGAGAATAAAAGAAGCCAAAAAGACGGGTCCGATGGGAGTTCCACATTTAGCCCAAATGGTTACCCAAGTTGCCCCACCCACTGCACCCACAACTGTTGAAGTAGTTCCAGCCACTGTACAACCACAATTCTCTAATTAGATCTGACATCCCTTCAGCAACTCATCAATCATCCGTGAACAAAAAATACCCAACTACTTCACGATCGCTTGTTACATTAAATCCAATCGAGTATGTTACATCATTGCATGTAAAGTGCATCTTGTATTTGAATAACATACCTGTATTCCCCACGGAGATGCTGAGCACGAGAATCACGTAAAATACTATAGCACTGACCAAAAACCCAAATAGGAACAGTTGGCATTTGTAGTATCGATGGCCGAGGGAAACCAAAAAGAGCCCTGCGAATACCAGCCATGCACTCAAGAGCTTTGCTTCGGTTGACCCTAATCATCAAAGAGATAGAAGATAAAATCTCAGAATCCTCAACCATCTGCTGTCTAGTTTAACTACACACAGTTTCGTGCTTCGCTGAACTTTTTTATTCGTTTTAACAGTCAACCAGTCATTTTAAATCTGCACTTCTTATTATGCAAAGAAAAAGGCCGGAAAATGTCATGGGATTCTAGACTCTATATAAACTCTATTGTATGTATAGTTTCATTATTACCTAAGACGTCGCAATTCTCCTCGGTGTCTGAAGAGTCTAATGAGCATCCGTACGACAAAGTTGGAACATAAGCTGCTGAAGCCGTAAGTGTTCGCAGAACCACAGACACAATCCTCCCTGTTCCAGCATAGTTTGCAAATTTGACTTTCGACGGAGGAATTCCATTAAAAGTAACCTGAATGAGAAAAAACAACCTTAAAATATGAAGTGGGACATAAAGCGAAAAAGTGGAAAATGGTCCGGTGGACCGTATGATGTGCTTCTGATTCTGAAGTCCTCATCTTTTCACTTTAATGTGCACACAGTCACTTCCTCCGAGCGTTAAAAAGCACGGAAATCAAATAGCACGTAGTCAAAGTAAGAGAGGGATTTATTGACACTTGTGACAGTTGACAGGTAGGAGACAGTCGAAGGAAGTAAAAAGGTTCACAAGAGCATGAAATATCGTATATATGCTCCCTTCCTTGTCATTATATTATAAATCCCTGACTCCACACTGACTCCTGGGTTCTTTACATAAGTTCAAGAGCTCCGAGCAACTCACACATCCGCTCGGAGATTCCTCATCCCTGTCAAACTGATCTCTCTCTGTGTGGAAGGCTCCCTTATTAATTAAAGACAGTAGGCGTACTACACAATTGCACTCAAAGTGTCCCTAACTTCTCCCTCAATGGACAGTACTGGGCAACACGACGGGAGCATTTAAATTAGACGTGTAACGAGGCAGGAGGTGGAGAAAGGGAAATGGAAAGTCACAAAGGTGTATGAATAAAGGGAAGTATCATGCACCTCTCTATTGTGTCTCAGTTGTTTGTTGGGTGACATCAATATAATGAGATGATGGCATACATGACGACTAGCGACGTCCAGGTTGGCTACACAACACACATCGGCGTCTACGTCAATTATCCTTTGTCTACTGAACTATTAAATTCACATTGTCTCAGCCTAACCGAAGGACACTAATGCACCCAAATGAAGAACAAATAGGACCGTCATTACATGGCTCATCAAGTTACTATGAAAAAAGTGACGAACCTTGGTGCCATACTCCTCGATGGATGTCACATTCGACATCAGACGAAGACTGTCAAACGCCGTTCGTTCACTAAAGTCCCGTTCACTCAGGTAGAGAATGAAGATGTCATACTGCAACGGGGCTCGGTCACACGTTGCTGGCTTTACATTTGTTGGCCACGATCCCAAGGGAAATTCAACAGTCAGCACATTTTGACTGAAATTTGTTGGCAGAAACGGAGCTGTTTTAATTGGTACTTCCATGTTGCACCCTCCAGGTATAGGTGCTGCAAAGACATTCAATAACTATACTCACCTAGTAATAAATCTTTCTGGTCACTTCTATTCGGGTGAACTACTTTACTACTTTACATGTCTCACCATAAACCCCACACGACTTCACGACTTACCATTTGCATCATACACATTTAGGATGACCAGAACATTCAATGCGTTTGGGTTATCATTCTTAATATACGCTCCTACTCCACCAATCCCACCAGCAGCTGTAATAACCAACCCCACATCCCTTCCAGTAATGAATTGACCCGGACTCAGTGCTTGAGTGTAGGAAACCGTAATATTCCCCAACACTGCGTGAACTTCCAACACAGAAAACGCAGTCCCCGCAGGTAATCCTGAGATAGTAACAGGAACCGCTGAAGATCCACCCACACTGACTTCCAAAATGTTGGATCCAGGTGAGACATTTATTCCTACAGAGATTCAAAAACATTATCACCCCGTATTTTGGGATTTTGCAGCATTTCCGAAGTTCACGTTGTCTCCATGTGGTTTCATGACTTTGCATGAACCCATCCCAATGAAAGCTTTGTCTTCTTCTTAACAAGCTAACCATTTGAAAGCCCCGGTCGAGGCCTCACTTTATATAACTCACCTTGTACACTCTGAGCTTCCACATCGAGAGAAACCACCACCACCAACACCAGCACCAGATGATGCACCCAAACTCTCTCAGTCTTCAACCCAAACAAAACTCTTCCGAGATCTTTCATCTTAACCAAAATAATTCCCCACAGCTACTTAAGCACTCAAGATTCCTCTTAAAATACCTCCAAATGTATGACTTGTCACATCTTCCCAAAAATACCTGGGAACCACCGATTTCCTAATTACTATTAAATTAATATTCACTTTGCACTACACTATACAGGCAACTGGTGCTTAAGATTTATACCTAAGCTTTCCGTCACCTCCTCACTACACTACTAAACACTAGTGAATGAGTATGCCAAGTCGCACAAGGCAGGCAAGAATATTTGATACTTGATTTCATGGGTTGAAGACAAAAAATATTAACTAACTCAACTAGTTTCTAGTTTACCAAACTTGTAGTCTCACTTTGACTCCAGCAACTCCAGCCTACCAGAAAAACTTCTAGTTGAATCCTTACAATTAACTCTCATGTGACTTGTGTAACACATTAGATGACTCAGATCATCCATGATTGACATGTTTACGGTGATAACAGCATTATCAACTACACAACCCTTTATTCCTTATTTTCAGCAGCTCTCTCTTCAGGTTCTTTGTTTAAGTTTTACGTTGTAAGTGTATGAAACTTTTCATGCACATCGTCACATCACACTATACAAAGTTCATGGAGAAACTCTTGTTATGGGCGTTTGTTCACAATTTCATAAATGCATAATATTATGCATCTGATCCTTGGAAGGCAAAACTTAATAATATTATGTATTCATGTGTGGATTGATTGTTACTTAATCTTTACGATAATATGTAGGCTAAATATTGAAACTAATTTAGCCTTCGCCTCCCTTGCACGCCTTGCCTTAAACACTTGATATTATTTCCCGTCTCAGCTTTAATTACTTTAGTAATTAACTTTCTACCAATATTCCCATGACTTCAGGCAAACGCTGTATTAAGTACCGTCAATTCATGAAGATATCTTGTGTTCTACTTTACACAAAATAAGAGACAAACAATCAACCACAGTCACGTTTAAGGGAACCCTCATAATAATCTTTTTACACACTGTCATAAACCAATTTTATTGTCAAGATTGCTTTGTTTACCCATTCCGAAAATACAAATCTTGACATTTGTTTAGTTTCTCACACAATAATAAGAAACCTCTATCCACAGTTATAAAAGTTAAGGTTAACTGTTGACTGTCAATATTAAAAAGACAAAACCGTATCTTCCACGAATGACGAGCGTCCACAGTTAAAATCATTATCAATTGTGTTGTTCATCATATCACAATGAAACCTCTTTATCTACACAAAGATAAAAATTATTACGTGCAGTTATACCAATTCGCACAGAGAGGCTGAGACTAATCGGTTTCTATGCATTAAAGTTATATTATTATAGTTGCATACACAATGCAGATTTAGACACAAGTTGAGCTTTAACAGCATAACAATTCATCTCTCCTTGTTCCTCTACTCACTCAACAGTCAACTTTTTAACATTATACGCCTAAACTCATTGTCCCTCTCATTAACGTCAACTTTAACTAACCTTAAGAACTATCTAACTATACTCTTGTGTAGTGCTAACAAAATACTTTTAAATGCAATAGCTGAACGCATTCTCTCGCATACTAAATATTCCTTATTTTTCATACACTCTTAAACTACAAGGGATACTCTTAAGTTGCATAAACCTTAGTGGAAACTATACACTAAGTCTCATGAGCAATAATACTCACGCAAAATTAAGTGAAAGTATACAAACTAAAGACTTTAAATATAAGGCAATACGCAGTGGTACAAAAGTGAGCTTTATTGTTTCTTCTGCCCAATTCTAAAATCCAATCCACCTAACTACCTCTACTACCAATTCCTAGTTTTGTGCATAAATATCTGACCAATTCGTCACACGTTTCTTACACACACGAGAAGTCACAGGAGGAGCAAGAAAGTGTCAAACATTTCATTCAGTTGTGTTTTACACAGAAAGATTAGATTTGAGACACACACACACAACCCATAAGCTCAGCTTAACCATTTTACTTGAACATATTTAGTTCAGGATGATTCATAAAGTTACTCATAATGAAACACACACAAACCAAAGCCACTATTAACCGGTGCTAAACAGTTGCTCAGATACTCAACTACTATTTAAAGTGGTAGTGTGTATGTATCAGTGGCAAGTGGCAACTCTGACAGTAAGAGCTCACCAGTCCACTACACACTCATCTCTCAAACATTTTCATACAACCTCAGTATTTCGCAAAATCTCCTCCGTTAACCTGTCATCTCCTAGTATACATAATCATACAAGTGCCCAACACAATCCAGAGAATCCAGAGATCCCAAAGATGAGGAATCCAGAAAGTAAGACCAACCAACTGAACCAACTCATCCTCTATGCAGTTTCCACATTTGTGCAAGTGTAGTTTGGCAATTCGCACGTTCCACGGCCACAGAGAAACCTTTAACCACCAAGTTGCATACAAAAAGCATGAAAGGAAAAAGGATCGGAATGGAATAATATTTATCCTTCTTCACCAGACATAATATTTTATTGTCCTTAAAGACATTCTCGCAAAATCTTTCTACACAACTCTCTGTGTTATACACATCCAAAGTGTGTCGGTGAATGCATCTCCCGAACCTTGTGAAAGTTCCTTCCAGTCCCCCCTCCTATATCATCATCACCATATATATACATCTCTTTATTATAATACAAAACTCCCATCTCTCTCTCCTTCATACATACATACATAAGACAGGCATGTGCAGTGTGCTGGAGAAGTATGGAAGGGTGTGTGGATACGATCGATTATTCCCCCACCACACTACAGTCTCCGAGTCTCTCCTGGAACTGTAAAAAATAATAATAATAAAGTGTGCGTGTGTGTGATTTAAAAGTGTGTCAAATTGAGACTAATCTCGTCCACTGTAATTACGAGCCGATGGGGCAGCATGGGCAAAGATCAAGAGTTAATTGAAGCTGCAAGAAATGGAGACTACGGGGTTGTCGAAAAGATCCTCAACTCTCGGGCCAAGAAAGGACCACTTGCCAGGTTAGAAACTTTCCCTCTGGACAAATCTCCAGACAAAAACAAACCTCCCGCCTCGCATCTCCCTATACTTCCCCATGTAAAGAGGCTCCTGTCCAGCTTTCTCGACCCACATTGTTAACTCATTGTTGATCAATTTACTCATTAACTATCATCACCTCCTCCTTAACCGGCTATTCTGAAATATCCATATGCTCCTAAATGCTTCAAATAATTATCCACCACCACCCTAAATGCTTCTCGTTGTATTCTCTGTGTGCAAATCTCCTTGGTTAGACTAATCATGCAATTACATGCAATTGCAGGTGTACACCAAGGTATGGTTACACATGAGCCACGCGACTATGCGAGTTTGTGGTGCAATATCAATTTTTTAAAAGCTTTACTTGCATATTTCAATGTGAATTTTATTATTTTGCGGATTTTATTGCACAGGTAAAATAATTACTAAACTGTGTGTAGTGTGTATGAAGTACGTTGAATCATAAGGAATTTAGAGTTATTGCACAAGCCGATTGTAATTAAAGGACGGTTATGAAAAGAAAGTAATTAAAAAGCAGGTTGTGTGGTTAGGGATTTTTTATTTGGATTAGTATGCGTAAAGTCAGTTTTGATTAAATGTGTGTGGTAAGCATTCTACAATTGCACACATGGGATGTTTAATTACAGCGAAGTTAATGAGGATTTAATATTCTTAATATCTTGTACGTTTCAGTACAAAATGCGTCTGTTAAAAATAAATTTGCCCAGCTTGTTGAAAGAAAGAAAATTAATCTTATCTGGGGTTCAGTTTGATGCAGTTTTATTCGTCAAGTATGAGTTTGAAGGTTATCACAAGGAAGTGTGTAAGTGATTAGAAATTATTACATAAGTATCTTGAGATTCATGCAAGTCATCCTGTCTTTAACAACAAAGCAATCTATTTCGAACTTATTCTGCAGCTGCTTTAATACTTAATGACTCCTAATTTGTTAATCCTCGTTCGATTTCAAGCTTCTTAGTAAATTATTTTTAGTATTAACAAATGATTTCCAAATGTCAAACATAATTTTTCTCGATTATTTCTGGGAACTTTACTCTGCGCATTGTTCCGTCATTATAACAGACGCAATTGTTTCTTACAATGAAAAAATGAAATCATAGTAAATATGCAGGACCGATTAATAGTGTATAATAGACAGTTCCAGTTTATCTCATTCAGACTCACAATTTACGACCTTTTCCTTCTGTTACAAAACATTGCATTGTGGTGGCTTGTGTTGATAATATGCGGATAAACACTAGCATACAGTATTATGATAAAGGTCATTGATTTTGCCACTGACTCATCCAGGATTTTGTGTTTATAACAAACAAGTTTTATTGGTTTCGCATACCTAGTTTCTTTATTTTCGTTATTGGCTTCCGTGTACCACAGTACCACCTTGCTCCTTACACTCAACAGCACTTTATTATTTCTTTTGCAACACTATTAGAAAAATTACCATTTCCACAGGCTAAAATCGATGATTCACTCCTCTTAAATGTCCTCTATTCCTTATCAATGCCCTAATTTTTTCCGACATTCGTCAAACAATAAAAACCATCGGACATAATCACAAAAAAACTTGTAAACTTAACAGTCTAAGCTTTTATATGATAACCCACTCAACCTAAGTACGCTTGAGTTCTGATTTTTCCATAATACATCTCGTAGTATCATCTTCAAATCATTTATTTTTCTTCATTATTGATAATGACTTTTATTACGACTGAAATCTTCCTATTCTTTCTAATCACGTAGAAAGCTTTAGGCTAAAGATCACTAAATAATTATGGGAATCCATGAAATTATTCGATTCTCAGACAAATAAACTCTGCATATTAAACCTCAATTGTCTCTTCTAGGTTTTTGCTTTAATTGCCAATATCAATATGCGATCTCTCATAATTTTTGCAGTTTGAGAACTTGCAAAAATAACGTGGGAAAAAGAACATCAATTTTCGACAACATAGTCACAAATACTAATTTAGCTTCCTTTAGAAACTGTGAAGCATGGGGAATAGGGTTTTTCTTTCAATGCAGATCTGCCTGTGTAGGCACTCACACTCACGTGCAATTTATGGCTATCTTCACTTTACAATTAGTTGATGGGAAAACCAGCTGATTTTAATGTGATTTTCAACCTACGAGTGTGTCAATCTTTACTTTCCTACGTAGTTTATCATGAACTCCCACACCTCCATAACACAATTGAGAATGTGGGAACTAAGTAATTAGATAATTTTTCTCAAAATTATTTAGAATGCAATTCACATAATAATCCGTTGCGTGTAACATTACTAATACTAAATATTAAAATGACACACAATATGAATTAGAAAGTGTCGGAGTCGGATATGATGTGATTAATGCCTCTCTTGTCGCATTCGATTCAATTCTTGTCATAATATAATGAGACAGGAATGGCACACGGCTGTGTACTTTTATCACTATCTCCAATCTCAATCTTGTTATTTTAATTTTGTACAAATAATAATGGCTTGTAAAACCCAAGTTAAACTTGCCTTGCATTGCGAAATCCTTTTTACAGGGACAAAAATAAACCAATTTTTTGTCTGTCACATCGTCAAAAATGCATTCGTGGATGAGATATTACGATTACTCCCGACACAAATTTCTGTTAATGTGTACACATCTTAAGTGAATGATAAATTGCACAATGTCCTTAATACTTTATATTTTACATATCTTCCCTGTCATCTCAGTGCACGCTTCCATTGGCATTACATAAATCCTCCTTCCTATAAGCCCAAAGTAATCAGTAATCCCATTTAAATACACTAAGCGCATTATTCATACTCATGCAGATTAAGTTGATACATCTAACAGGTGCATTTATAATGTACTTTATTTATATCAACTATTGACTATTCGCCTAAATATACCAAATCTAAGCAGACATGATGACAAAGAGTGTACCTCATGAAACCAAAATCTACTTAAAATTTCTTGTTCCATTCCAACAAACCACCCTGTCATGCATTTTGGACTTATTTGATTCCACTGTATACTGAAGTAATGCTTGATTAATTACACACAGAGGTGGAAAAGGTGTGAGCATTTGATACAAAGATAATGCACAGTTCACCTGGAGGGAAAGAAACACTCACCAGACTCGATATATGTGCTACTTTTCCTTGCTCGAATTCGTCCCATTCTTACTACACGCCAGTCCTAAGAATTTAATGAACCGTTCCTTGGTAAACGGATGACTGACTCAGTTTCAAATTGGATTTGCCCTACATAAATTTTGCAAAATCTGCCTCCTAAATCCTCAAACTTT
>JAQGAB010001024.1:0-19493 GCA_034696565.1 Isotomurus graminis
CAGAAGATTTACGAGGATATTGCTAGTGTCCTACGAGTCAATTCAAAATCCAAAGGAGGTGAAACTATTAAGGAGAAGTTGAATTATAAGTTGACCAAAGGTTCCAAAACGGCATCCATGTTGTAAGTGCTTTAAATCAAATAACGGACAGATCACAGATATTATTTTTCCTTTGATTGACATTATTTGTTTTTGTTTTAGGGTGCTTATTTTAGACGAAATGGACCAACTGGTAGATGGAAAAGGAAACGAAGTTCTGTATTCACTGTTTGAGTGGGCGAGGATTCCTGGGTCAAAGTTGATTCTCTTGGGAATCGCCAACGCGCTTGACTTAACTGTCAGGCACTTGCCGCTGCTTGGAGGTTCATCCCAAAGTCTCCTTATTCCCAGTCAAAATGATTCACCCAAAGGAAGAAAACGAGCTGCCGTTAAATTGAATAAATTGTCTGAAGTTGACTCCACAACTGTCAAAGTGGTCAATTTTCCTCCATACGAGAAGTCTGATATCGAAAGTATTTTAGAAGCGAGACTCACAGAAATAGGTAGCCGAATCTTTGAACCGGCAGCTATCAAGTTTGTTGCAGCAAAAGTTGCTGCATCGACTGGAGACATGCGAAAAGCTTTGAATGCGTGCAAGCTGGCCTTGGACACAATTGAGAAGCAGCAGCGAGAAGTTCTTCGGTCAACTGCAGATGATGGTACGTGTACAGAAGGGATAGCAGTGTCACATTTCACATATGGTCGAAATTATATTCTTACCTTTATTTGTTGTTATTGCAGGGTTTAACTTCTCCAGTCCGAAGAAATTTTGCATCCTTCAAGAGAAAATCAATGTTATAACCGTCGCTAAAATTTTTGGTCCGCAGAAGGATGAAGGTCCGTTACCTTTGCAGCAGTTGGTGATCCTAGGAACGTTTATCAAGCTCCATAAAGCTGCTCCACAAACAAAGCAACCAAAAGTTGATGGAGTGGTAGGAGCTATTCCAATATCAACTTTGTACGATGAGTACCGGAAGATTTGTACTGAAAAAGGATTTTCATGGATGGACAGAAGTGAAATAGTTTCCGTCTGTGGAATGCTTCAGGACCGTTCTCTCGTTACTGTGATCGAAAACTTTACCGGCGGTTCTACGAAAAAAACGGGAGGTATGAATTCAAAAAATAAAACGGGATTTCTTTTCGATCCAAAGGCTGTGGAGAAACTGATAATGCAATCGGACCTGAAATCTGTAATATTTGATTGAGGAAAAACAGATTGTTAATTGCCACTTTGCCTCATGCATCCTTGTTTACTGAGTTTATTCCATAGTATACAGTAGACGTTCGTGATAAATATTTAGCGTTGAACGCTGACTGACGTTAGTAAACTGTTTTGTGTTGTTCTTGCTGACTAGACTGATTTCAATAGTGGTTTTATTGTACTGTAATTTTTGTGATTTGGTTGGTTATCATCAGTCGTATTAGATCTGAGCAGTAAGTCAAAATATACAGACTCTTGTAATAAGTTTTAGTAGATTGTCTCGTTTGATATTGATAAGTAAGTGTTTTTGTTTGTTAATCGTACGGTTTGTTTTAAATAAGTTATTGAATTATGAGTTATATGATTAGAATGAATGTTAAGATATTTATTATAAGAGTGATGTTCGTTAAGACATGTACTGTTGATTTTATATCATCAATAAAACATTTTCAGCGTGAAAGGTTTAACAGTGTCGATCGATTCAGCTAAAACATAGCCCTATACACTATAAGTTTACATCTTTATGACAGGTGTGGTGATTACAGATTGCGTATTGGGTGCCACTTGCTCCACAATCAACACACAGTACCTTTGTAACCGCATCCTCCCCAGGGATCTGTGCCAGTGTATACTTCTTTGTAACTAGAAGAGTCATGTGTTACTTTTTCTGCATCCGCAATGGCTCTGATGTCCGAAACTTCCGAAAAAGGGTTGTTGCGTGTCCAAGAACGAAGAAGAAGCTCCTCCAGAGGATGTCCGTTTCCAATCTTGCTAAAAATTAAGATCAAAGCCACCCCTACGACCAGATTCTTAAGAAACATTCTAATCTCTCGTGTTCTACTAGACTCGCTCAAAAAGAATGAATGAAATGTATAATGGTTTTAAAAATCCTGGAAGTTGTGGTAAAATGTCACACTTAAATCTGCAGAACCATATGGTGAATAATCCTCACAACATTTGGATTCCGCTTCTTATAGCTGCACTGGACTCTGCATAATCTAATCAGCATCCACGTGTCCACTAATAACAAAAACATATTTCGTTAGTAAATGAGATTTTAATTGTCTACCCGCTATCCTTATAGCTAATCATGTTCATGTTCTCATCATTAAACTAGATTTTGGTGCATTGTGCCATGTCATGTATATGTATTGTTTACTGAGGTGGAGGTCCAATACATATGCACACGCCACACGCATTTTGGGATAACGAATATAGCGGATAAAGGTGGATCATATAGTTAGCAAACTTTCCACTGCTTTTATCTTTTTAGTACTTTTCATACTTTTATTTGTATATTTGTATTCATAAAAAGAATTTTCATGTCTGTAACAAATTCGTTGACATTCATGTTATCCTAATAGAAAGTAACCCACCAACAAGTGATCATTTGATGTCAATTCGTACTATTCGAACAAAAATGACAGTCACAGAGTAGTACGTAAATGCAGATGCAATTCAGTGACTATGCATCGAATATGGAGGATCCAAACATGTTAATGAAATGACCATAGGAATGTCTCACACATCGTAATATACCTGAAACGCTGTTGGCTGTGTACATTTATGTAACAAAATCACTTACATCTTTTAACATCCTTATTGGATTCCTGAAACCCCAGCGGAATGTTCATCACTCAAAATCTAACAGGCTGACAAGGAAGGCAACTGCCGTAAGCATAAAGTTGCACTTTTATCTTTGACAGATTGCACACATGTAGATTTAGCTTCATCCTCCTATGCAATTATTATACTCGTCAAACTTAATTTCAAAATAGATTTGCATGATTCACAATGTAAATCTTATGCAAACTTTTTGTTCAATAGTTCTTGTCCTCTTTCTTATCATGGTACTGAGCACCCATGTAGATCACTTTCTGGAAGAATGTTCCATCTGAAATCAAGTGAAGTCGATTCTCAAAACTGAATTCTCTTGGAGCAGAATAGACGCTAGAACAAAATAAATCTCTTACATAAAGTTCATAGTTAAATAAATAAATCGTTCATTTAATTCCAGATTGTCAAGATGGGAACCCTTTCTTATTCTCTACCAGTCCTTCTGCTCATTATGTTTACTTCAAAATCAATTTCGTGTGAGAGCTTGACTTCAACAAGCCCCATTGATACACTGGAAATAGATCCGGACTTGCTTTCACCTCCTTACGAAGACATCTTCAAGATGAAAGAGCACATGATAGAACAACGTGCATCAAAACTGAAACTCTCTAACAGCGACCTAAGCCTCCCAGGAAATCTTATTCCCACCAAGTACCAAATTAAGATCCGGCCTATTCTAGAAACGAGTGACGAAAACGAGTTATTCACAGCTCCTGGATCGGTCCTCATTAATTTCAAATGCGTAGAATCAACTGACTCCATTATTCTTCATGCAAAGACCAAAGATTCCATGCAAATTAAGGAGAGCAGTGTAACGGTATCCTTCAAACTATTTTTATAAATAATATTGGATCCAATTATCCGAATCATATTGTAAATATATAAAACCAAATGCACACCTCTGATCTGATGTTTACCCACGTTTACAGATCGAGTTGCAAATTAATGACCGAAATGTATCAGAAAACTTCATCACCCCACTCGCTCATTTGTATGACGAGAAAGACAATGACTTTTACAGGATTATGTTATCAAATCCTTTGGAAAAAGGAGAGGAGTATTCTGTGTATATTGAGTTTACTTCCAAGATTGAAACCAAAAGTTTGCGTGGGCTTTACCTCAGCACTTACAAGGATCCTATGTCTTCTCACAAAAAGTAATTCGACACAATAAGCCTTTACAAAACTATGATTTCCATTCCCAATAATGTAACGAGACCCTTGAATCTCCTTTTGTTGTTCAGAAACTTGGCAGTGACGCAGTTCGAAGACATTTCTGCTCGTAAAATGTTTCCGTGCTTTGATGAACCTGGCTTGAAGGCGAGTTTCCAAATCTCTATAAGTCGATTGGAGAAGTACAGTTCCATGAGTAATATGGCTTTGGACAGAACAGAACCTGAGTATGTGTTTGGCTTTTCTCCCTTAAAACTTCTGTGGTCGCATTTATGAGAAAACTAAGGAATTTCTTGGTATTAATTTAACACTTCCTGGATATTTATGTTTATAGCCCTCAGAATCTAGGGTACTTCCTGGATCACTATCCACCGACACCTCTCATGTCATCTTACATTGTGGCTTTAATAGTTTCCGAGTTTTCGTGCACTCGAGCTCCAGCAACGCTTTACGACAAACCAATTGAGGTGACTCATTAACCAAACAAGACTACAGTACTAAATAATGTATGCCTACAGGCCAGTTAAGCTGTAAACATGATTGATTGTCCAGGCATGTGGACCAAAATACATGATAGACGTCCAAAACGGTGGCGTGCATGCTGCGAAAGTCTCAGCTGAAATACTGAAATTCTACGATGAACTGTTTATGAAAAAGTATCCATTTCCAAAAATGCAGTCAGTTGCTATTCCAGACTTTGCAGCAGGAGCGATGGAAAACTACGGATTAAATACATACAGGTGACAAAAGTAGAAATAAACTCGGAAACTCACACACAAGAGTAAAAAACGAAAGATTAAAGTAATGTTAGATCAATCGCTTTCCATTTATTTCCAGAATTAGTGCGCTGCTTTACTTTCCTGGGAAAACGTCGGAGGTTGGGAGGAAAAGAATCGAGTCGGTGATTGCTCATGAACTAGGTGAACTTGGGTTATGTATGCCACAATGCCATTATAGTCTTCAGAAGTCAAACCCAGCTTTATTTCTCAATAGCTCACCAAAACTTCGGGAACTTGGTGACTGCAAAGACTTGGAACCATTTAGTAATGAACGAAGGTTTTGCGGAGTTTGTGTCATACATCGGATCTCAAAAAGTAGGCCCGGAATTCCGGCAGGATAAGAACTGGCAAGTTGGGTACTTCCAAAGAGCCTTAAAAAGAGATGCATTAGAAGACACGCATCCTGTTGTCAAGCTTAATGACTTTTTCGGGGACTTTGATGCAATTACTTATGCCAAAGTTGGTGATTTCTTAAACATTATTATAAGCACGTGTGTGTGTTTTGTGCACGTGCGTTGTGATTAAATGCTGTAACCCAGTTTGGGTTTGTCATTCCAGGGGGCTTCTTTGATCAAAATGATGGAACGCTTGTTAACACCTGAAACTCTTATCAAAGGACTCAGAAAGTATTTAGCGTCTTTGTGAGTACCCCACACTGCCCCAGACATGTTATTCTTGTTTCTACAACTGATTACTTATGAAAACATATATTTATTTAGTTCGTTTAGCAATGCTGAGTTTCCTGATTTACTTCGCATTCTGGACCAACAAGCTCACAAGGACAAAACACATCCAAAGTTTACGTCTTTGAATGAAATTATGGAAAATTGGTTTGTGAAACCAGGCTTTCCTCTTATCCGGGTTAGCAGAACGACGACTTCCCCAAGCCACATTCACATATCGCAGGTATAACTTCAAGTAAAGTTACATGCAACTATTCAAGGAACTGCAATTTGCTTCATGAGGAAACTGTTGATTGACTATTAAGGAGCGTTTCGTGCACAAAGATCCTGCTGGGAAGGATTTACTCAGGAACAATGACACTCTGGGGAATCTGCCCAGCCTGTGGTTCTGTCCTATTTTCATCTCAACACAAAATAACATGAAAAATGCTCAACCAGCTTTGTGGCTCACTTCTGCGGAATCTCACATTTCTTTGGACACGTCTGAGATATCTGAGTGGATCATTGTCAATCCAGACTCTGCAGGTTAACCCAGAAATTTTACAAATCTTTTGAGTTCATAAAAAATGCTCATGAATGTCTCCACAGGGTTCTTCCGCGTTTTATACGACCAAAACTTATCTTCCGCAATTAAGAGCCAGCTGAATACAAATCCAAACTTGTTCAGCTCAATAACACGAGTGCAATTGATTGACGATGCTTTTGAATTGGCCTGGGCACGTGCGTAAAGATACCGTTCTTCTATACATAGAAATAAAACTCAAAAACATTTTAATACTTCTATTTTTAATAATAATTCAGATCATTCTGCGATCGCTGAAGCCCTTGAAAGAACCGAATATTTGTCTTATGAAACCGATGCAGATGCTTGGTTAACAGCCCTCTCTCATTTTAATAAGATATTTCAAATGCTCTCCGAAGAGAAGAAAAGTTTACATAAATTAAAAGTAAGTCATATCAAGAGCTTTTCATTCAAGTAATCTAAATATTCTTTCACTTCACTTTTATTATGTCAGGCTTACCTAAGACCGAAAATCGAAAATACCCTCTCAGCGATTGGAGTAGAGCAATCTCTTGTAGATAAAGGAGAAATTGTAATCCAAAGGAAGTCATTATTAGCCTGGGGTGGATCTGTTGGAGTCGCTTCTGTGAAAGAATATGCTAACAAGTTATCCAAACACTGGAAAGCCGATACCTCTTTTATTCCGTAAGCGTTAACCATACATTAATATTCCTCCTCAAGGACTCACATTCATGATTCTTAGAACCACGAGATTTTATTGAACAGTTCTTTGTTCTAATTTCAATCTTCTTGACAAACGCCCCCAATTATTCCAGGACTCCAGTAGATATACAGGAGGAAATCTTATGCACCACAGTACAATACGGAGACTCCAAGGACTTTACTTTTATTTTTGAACAATACTTGCACAATTACAATAATGATGAGGATCAAAAGTCACGTTTGCTGAGCGCATTAGCATGCTCCACTGAAGTGAACACTCTCCTAAGGTAAATTCCACATAGTCTCGACTCTCGACATAAATATATTTGCATATATTTCCAAACCTTCAATTTGAATTAATCATCCAGCACCAGACTTTCTCTTTAGTTTTGAGTAAAAATAACTTCCTCTTGTCACATTCCAGCTTGTGTGCAAAGATTATTGATCCACAATCAGGAATAGAGACAGATGATGGCTTCGCTCTCCTTCAAAAGCTTGTGACAAATTCTATCATAAGGGAGGAAATCTTTTGGTTCATCAGAGACAATTTCAACGATATTCTTCTCCGTTTCAATGAAAATCCTGGACAGATCGTTGTTACATTTTCAAACCTATTTTCTCGATATTGGAACACTCCAGCGAAACTCCAACTCGTAAGAAGGGCATATGTCATTTATGGGATCTTTCCAACAACCTAAAGCAAACTATTGTATTACAGATCAAGGAATTCATCAAAGAGCATGAAGATGAATTAGATTCGCAAAATATAGAAAAGTTGAACCAAGCTGAGAAGAAAATACAAGCGAATATTAAATGGATGGAAACTCACAACTCAACCATCGTCACTTGGATATCGCAGAGGCTGCGAGTGTAGTTTCCAGATTCCGCCTAACTATCTCATTACCTCGGATGTGTATTTTATTTATATTATTCTTATTTACTCCTTGTCCCGGATTTTATTATGAAAAGTATTTTGACTCATCACTTCTGGTGTTTTAATTTTATTTGTTGCTATTTTTCTCGCAACCACAACCACAACTTTTCTCATTCAATAAAGTTTTACATGTTTAACATTGATAAGTAATGCGTCACGACACGAGTGTCCTTCTTTTCATGTAACATACATACTGATCTGTAATGCTTCCCTGAATAATTCATCAAGCATTATTATTGTTCATTATTATTGTTGTCTGGATAATGAGAATTAAGCCTATATGGGTAAACATCCATGCATTTAATTCTGTTTCTGTCGGCTAAAGTCAAACAGTAGTAGCACCTGAATCCTAGAGCGTTTAAACTTAAACAGTCAGGAATACAGAGGATCATCCTTCCGCAATGAGAAATATAAAATAAAAGATTAATCTTCTTATCTACTCACATTACATCATTTACACAATCTGGAGTGTTTATTTTAAAGTATATTTTGTTGTGATTTAAGCAGTTCTGAACAGCGACGCTTACGCTATTACGCAGACCTTTGTTCCGCAATGACATTTGAGTGACTTTACAAATAATATTATATATCCTACAAACAAAATTTCCTAGTGAGTAATCTTGGGAAATATTATATAAATGTATATATCGCATTATCAGGATGTTGTATAGTACGCTGTTATCCTCAAGAGTTTAATCTATTGAAAACTTGGGGCAAGATGAACTTATCCGTGTTGGAAAGTGAAGAAGACTTGTTGATGAAGTCTGAAAAGATCAGGGACACGTTGTACCTAATCGTCTATTCTCTCACGGGAATCGCAGCCTTGGTAGGTAACTCAATAGTCATCCACGTTGTGAGAACAAATCCCCGAATTCGAAACTTTGTTCATATTCTTCTGGCCAACATGGCTGTCTCAGATATAGCGTGCGCCCTTAGTTTCTTCTTTGGACTTTTGTTATGTTGGGATCATGTCATAAACAGTGTGGGAAACTCTCCCTGTGTCATCAACAAGTGTATTCAACTGCTATCATTTCAAGTGTCATCTGTGACAATGACAGTGGTAGCTGTTGATCGATGGATCTCAGTGTTTTACCCTTTGTACTCTCACACTTCTAACAAACGCTCAGTACAAGTCATAAGCTACACAGTAGTCTTAATTTGGGCCTCGTCATTTCTCATTATTGTGGGAACTTCCCCAGCATTTGCCTTTCAACGATACTTTCACCCTGATGCGCTCATAACGTGTGACTTGGCTGTGGCCTTTGACACGGGAAACTCATCCACTTTGTCTCAAAGGGTGAGACTGGTGATTGCCAATCTCGCTCACTTCTGGGTGCCTCTTTCCACAATTATAGTGGCTTATGGATCGATAGCTCACAAAGGTGAGGGAAACCACTACAATTATTTTGGTCCATTAAATCCCATTACGCTTTAACGTGCGAGGCTCTTGTAGTTTGGAAGAGACAAGTGGGGCAAGACGTTACTCAAGGACAATTGGATGTCCTAATGACACACAAATGGAAAACTATCAAAATGCTCATAGCAGCGGTGGTCGTGTTCTTTGGCTGTTGGGTCCCATTCTTTATATACAATATGTTTGCTTTCTCCTCTGATTCCTCAAAGAAACGGCCGTGTAACCAAACCGTTCCTTTTCTCATCGTAATTTGGATCGCATTCAGCAGGTAACCGATTGATTGATTATTGTTATAGTCTAGTAACTTGTTCAGCAAACTGAAGGATAATAAAATTTGACCTGATTTCATGTTACAGTTGCTGCTACAACCCAATAATTTATTGGATTTACAATGACACATACAGACAAGGCTTCATTAAACTTTTCCACTGTGTAGGTTATCCTGAAATATGCTTTTCCTGGAAGTACAAGCGTAATCAACAACGACCGTCTCAGCAACCGATCCATCCTTGTAACGGCGAAACCTCAAGGTGAAGGTTTGTGAGAGTACAATAGTACTAGTTGTAATTAGTTGCTAATCTTCGGCCTTTCGGAAAGTTTGTAACAAGGATATAAAGGCTGAATATGCATTCAGTCCTTTAAATAAAGAAACCTATTGTGCGTATTCAGTAATTTCTTATTAATACAGGAAAATGAATCAATCCTTCCAGAGAGTGAGTGAAGATAAGCGGTCAGTTGTCCCCATAGGTTTATAAATATTAACCCAGTATCTCCGAAGTACATAGTGATGTGAACATAAAAAGTTGAATTTTCTTTCAGAAGGGATTTTTTATTGAAGAAAAGACAGCACCAAACATTCATTGAACGTCTTACAATACGATTTAGCTTATTTCCTTCTAACTATCATCTGTTTTCCCTGTATCCCTGAGTTGTCACAAGATTATTTGAAATGTTGTTGAGGTACGCTGCATATGATTACTTGTTTTGAAAGTAACGTAATGAATTATAAAATGGCAGTAGTAGTCCCATACGAAACAAATTAATTATACATACTTCATGCTCGTAATACAATAAGGTCAGCTCATAGACTCCTGAACTTATAGCTGATTAAACAAGATTGTAAGATGGTTCATGATGATTAACCTTGAGTAATTAAAAACTATCAAACACCCTGTAAAAAAGTCTTTCTGTTTCATTTAACCAAGTCAAGATCATTTTGGAGTGGCGTCCCAAGTCATGTAGTCTTCATAAGTCTCCAACCTATCAAATCCCAGTCTCGTGTACCTATAAAAGTTCTTCTCAAAATCTGTCAAAGCTCTTCCAGTGTAGTTGCCATTTTTGTTCTCTACAATAAAGCACGGTTGACCTTTAGGTACTCCTGCGTTAGTCAGGAACCATTCAACAACTCTTTCTGCATTCGTAGCTTGAAAGCTAGTAGGATCCTTTATCCTAGTGAGATTCGTCACTATGAATGTCTCCACGTGAGTCTTAATGACTTCTTGCAACAAAGGGTACGCTTGCTCCGCAGTTACATTGAATAAAGCAACAGAAGTCACATTTGGAAAGACAGTGCAGAAGTTGGGAATAAGATTTGGAGTTACGTAGCTCCCAATAGAAAGTTTCTTGACTGGAGAAGGCATGTTTGGAGAAAATGAAATATCCAGGTTAGTCACTGAAAGAGTCTGAAGGGATTCTGGGAATGATGAGACATTAAGGAAGATCTCATATCCCGGCCATTCACAATGAAACCTGAGGAATGTATGAAGTTCTGCAAGTTCCCTAAGATAATTGACTACCTTTGCTAAGTCATCGTTATTTGGAACTGCATTGTTTAACTGTAAAGACTTAATACCAGATGGAATCTTTGGAATAGAGACGTTAGTGACTGGACACCAATGCAACGATACACCCGAGACTGGAAAGACCGAGTTGATATTCTTTAAAATATCTTCGCAGTAGTGAGTATTGATGAGCACATCTCCAAACTCAGGCTCAACTTGGACAAGTTTTGTACCTCCAATTGTTACTTGAATAGTCACATTAAGGTTAAGCAAGTCTTTTTCCAAGTCCCAAGTTTGTCCCTTAATTTTGTCAAAAAATAAGATGGATTTGAGTTTTTCAGGAAGTTTGTACGTGTCTGTTTTGCCATTGTGAAACTGTTGGTAGATAAACTTGGTTAGTTTTGGCAAGTAAACTCGTTCAAAGTCTCCATTGATCCAGGCATTTTCTATTACAATGGATTCCAGATTTGTCCATCCGTTTTGGAGGTCTCTACTGAGTTTTCCAGCGTCTATGATGAGATTATGTAGTTTCAGTGTCTTCATAGAAGTTTTGTTGACAGTTGCTGGAAATCCTTCGAAATTCATAAGACCATTTTCACATCCTTCTGACTGGAATACTCCTGGAGGCGAGATTTTGGTAGTGTCCCAGGCGTTTTTGGCAAAAGGAGATTCGGGAGCTCGTCTCAAAATCCCAGGTGGGCCTACCTGAGGGTACGCAGGAATTACAGGAGCAGCAGATAACTTTCCTGATTGTAGGGATGATTGAAGGTTCCCTGCCGTGGGTGCAACAGCTAGCTGCTGTGCCACGTTTTCTCCGGATGACGCAGCTAATATTCAGAACAAAGCTTGTTTATATTTTATTCGTATTCATCAAAATTCAATGAGACAATCAAAATCGGAATTACTTACCCACAAAAAGTCCTACTACGACTAGAGTTGTTAGCAATGCTGCTCCTGGGACATATTTCCAGTTGATTCTAAAATGAATAGAATTATCACCTGATGAACTGACTGAGCGTGATAGATTTGCAGGGATTTCAATACAAATGATCGACATCACTCACCTATTAAGAATCATGGAAAGTTTCCCTCTAAACGTAGAGTGATCGTGGAACTGATTTGATTCAGTGAACATGTTTAAGGCTTCTCTCCAAAAAATCTTTTCCACGTGGGAGGGGATCTTCTGTCTCACTCACTTGGAGAAAACTCTCGTTACTTTCTTTCTTTCGGGCAAAATTAAATGATTTCTCTCTGTACAGACAATAGAGGATGTTAGCTACAAACTACAACTTGTCCAACAAGGTCAGATAATCAGATTCCCAGACTAAACAATTATACTGTGAAAGAGATAGTGTGAATATAGTGCGTGCGATAATGTCACGAAAAGAACTCGTGTAGACTGTTGACTGTGAACGGTACGCTGAAGTAGACACTAGTCTTATAATGTTCTCATGATTGACTAACAGTGTAACTAACGCACCTGCTTTAACTTATGATGACACTGGACACTGACATTCATCTGACTATTCAAGGACCAATGGCAACAGCTAATCGTATTAAGAATCACCCTCACTGTGAAGTGAAGGAAGATTAATAAAGTGGTTGCACAGCTTCGCGACTGGGAAATCTTACATGTGGTCGGGCACAAGAAGTTTACGGTCAGCCGGTGTTCAGTGATATTTGCTAACAAAAAGAATGTCTAGTAAATTATTAGGATTACGAGGATTCTTCAAAATGAAACACTGAAACATTCATATGACTTCTAGTTTTGCTTCCTACTGGAACAGTGAGAGTCTCACCTAACTCTCCCTGGCTATCCCTAAATTCCATCCATGTTACTTTTACTAGCGATCTTTCATGGTCAACCAGTAATAAATATATGGCAGTAACACGAGAAGGGAGGAGATGCTTAGCTTCAAGGCAGACAAATATTCATGCATATGATTCGTCGGATACAAGTACATATGTACTGTACGTCCAAAGCAACAATGTACGCCAATCGAACAGGCTGAGATCCGAAATAGGTTCAAATATGAAATAATCCATTTTTTTAGTTACTTGGATTTGCAGTTAACAATCTACTAGTCAGCAACCAATAATTAGATTAAATAAAGGGACTTAATCGGACCAATGAAATGAGTTACAATGCCATTATTTTCCCCATTCAATTTCGGGTCCAATAAGCGAAGCTTGCCAGTTCACCCTTAATGTCATGAATCCTGGTAACCTTACTTAATAAGATAGTGTTAATAATACTTTGACGTAATTCAATACTTGTAAGTTGTCTTCGAGCAACACAAATTGGAATAGGATCCAAGGATTCCTACGACACCACAAAGAAAATAAAAAGTTGCTGGTGTCTTATTTCCATTAAGCTTGACAGGATAAGCTCATACTTCAAGAAGCTTTATAATTCACCATCATCATGTACATCCCTACATATTATAATTAGCGCATGCATGAAATGCAAGATTGTCTCGTCGAGACTTTTCGTGTCAAAAAAAAGCCTTAAAAATACTTTTTGATTAGCACTTAGCAGTACCCTGCCTACAACTGTATTGTTTGGATAAGAAAATGGTTTATTTCAATAAGAAAGTGTTTTGTGATATCTGAATCTAATTTACTCGAACATCGAAGACGAATAGGTCGTCACCAAAACTCGTTTCATATACTTCCAAATGAAACGCACAGGGATGAGTAAATGTCTCTGTCTCAAGCAATCGTGTAACTGTCAATCTTATGAATGCATTTGATGCGAATTGAAGTGATGATAGATTTTGCAGAAGACCCTGGCTGAAGTGTATTTTGTTCAATCAACGCCATAAATTTGTGCATATATTTTGATCCATAATGAAGGTATTTTATCTCAGCTTAACGTGGTAATCTTGACACCTGTCACATGTCAGACTAGCTTAAGTGACACTTCAGTAGGTATAAAAGTCGTCTAGTCTACTAATCGTGTGGACTTTATCGATATCAAGATGTAAAATGCACAATATTGAATTTTCTGTACATCGCAACTTACAACAAGATCCTATTTTTTGGGAAAGTTTTTAAATGTTTGAAGACCTTTACGTAACTACAATGTTCTAAACCAACTAACTCCCTTACATAATCTACCTGTCTACCTTAATTACATTCTATTCAGACTATCTACCTCACCTTTCTACTTTAAAATCAATAAAATATCAATTACCCAGTTCAAACCAGCTGACAAGGTCAACCTGTGACATAATCCTCAAATACTTAATGAATTGTAGTAAATTGTTCTGTAAACGGGGGTTGACACTTTCCTTAGTGGTTCATAATCATCACAAAATCGAAACATAATATGAAAACATGCTCACTCGTACAAAATCTTTGATTCTTGAGTTGTTCTTTGAGAGAACTAACGATTCGCATTTCAGTGTTTTAAAAATGCGTGTGTTATATTTCCATTAGACTACTTGATGAACAACATTACGTCTCTGTACGACTTGTCCAGACGACTTCAAAAGCTTTTTGTGATATTTTTTGTTCCAGGACACAGGAATCTCACGGTCACGAAGAGCCATTATACCCCGTGCAATTTTGTTGCCTTCTAAAATATAAAATGTATATCTTGTCTGCACGCACACGCAGCTTGGCTGATGTAACAATCAAGACAGTAAAATCCAGAAAGCAGTTGAAACCCCTGAATTCTTCGCTAGGCTCACAACCAGTCTCACAAACTGTAAATGGAATAGGATTCTCATCATAGTCTTGAATTCCGTGTAGGATGTAAGGCTTTAAGAGCGACACGAATCCTTACAACTTTCATTAAACATTATCTGTTATGCAGTATTGAACGTATACACACCGCTGTACATGCTTCCAGCGATCACATACTACTTCTTTCATTGAAAACTTAAGGCTTTTCTTCTATCGAAGTTATAGGGAGCTTACCTTGGCTGAACACACTTACTGCTCATAATCATCGTATAGTACTTACTAAATCATTTCTTATTCGCATTATTACCGTATATTCACTGTGTACTGTGTGTACTACAGTCCCACAATATTCATCCAAAGGTACACCTAATATTTCCCACACTTGCAAGACTAGAATGTAGACGGATTGTATTCACTCTTGCTAATAGAACTTGAAAACCTCGATCTCCTTGCCCCTTTTCATTTGCATTCTAAACCCATTGCACATTGCAGATACTTTTTACTCCTTTTTGTGGTCACGGGAGTTCAAGGCGCTGTGCATGCGGAGAGCAGCACATGAAGGCAATACGAGTGAAGTGTCCGTCAAGTTCTTCCTGAGCCTCATAATTCTTTATCTGAAATCCTAATAATAACACTCAATAATATTCGAAACATGACAGTGGAAACGGATTCTTTCGACCGGTCAAACAGTTCGTCTGAGAATACCCCACTTCTTTATCCAGCACTTAGACCCACTTTTAGTTACAACGATGACCCTAAAAATCCCCATCACTCTGAGTACCACGTCCTTTCTGAAGAAGATTATCTGTTGCAAAAGAAGAAACTTAGTTTCAACAAGGACCCGGACAAAAAAGGGTGGAAGCGATACATCGGAATATTCTTAACAATTTTCGCCAGCTTTCTCTTGTCCCTCACCACACTCATTGCAAAAGTCCTCATTGAATATCATCCTATTAATGAAGCCATGTGGAGATTCCAAGGAATCCTCATCCCTTCCATTCCCATTTTACTTTGGGTCAGATGCGCTAAAGGGCGAGAAGTTTTCGAACCGATTCATCCTGTATGGAAGGCTGATAAGCTCAGGACAATATCAGTTTTATTTGTAAGTATCTCACGGCTAATCTTGTGATTTTCATGTACACTGCAAGAATCAAGGAGAAAGTAAAGGGGATCAAGTTACAAACACGAACTTTGTAACTTTATTTTCTATATCCTACCCTTAGTCAAAGTCTGTTAATATTGTATTGATGGTCTTTACAAACCCAATCAATTAATTGTACAATTGCAGATTCGAGCATTTTGTGGATGCACAGCCGTCATCCTCCAATTTTATGCGTTGAGCTACATAGAAATAGGTGATGTGACCGTGATCTCATTCGCCACACCGGTATTCGTCACTGTCCTAGCTTACTTCCTTCTCGGAGAGAAACTTGGAATTACTTCTATAGCTATTGCCCTGATTACTCTAATTGGCATCGGAGTTATTGCTCGGCCCCCATTTCTTTCCGGGTCTCAAGGGTTTGATCCCCAGAATTTGGTAAGCTTTACTTAAGGACCATAAATTGGTGATTGACTCCGTCGAGTAATTGTTTGTCTTCCTCTAACCAATCTCTCCTTAATTTCCTCAAAATAGATTGGAGTGGCTCTGGCATTTGGTTGCATGTCATTTGCCACATTCACTTATGTAGCTTTGCGATGGCTTCGTCCTGTTCATTACGCTGTGGTCACATTCTTCTACGGGTTCTACAGTGTCGCCGAATGTCTCATATTTGCCCTACTTGCTGGTATCCTGGAGTTCCCTCAAACTGGAGAACATTGGTTGTTAGCAATCGGCCTGGGAGTGCTTGCCTTCCTTGGCCAGAGTTTGTTCACCATCGCTTTGAAATTTGAAGAGGCAGGTCCAGTTGCTCTCCTGAGAACTTCTGAAGTCATCTTTACATTTATGTGGCAGATAATGTTTCTAGCTGAGATTCCTGATGCTTCTAGGTATGTTAATTTCATCGAGGGACTTAACGATGAATTAATGAACAATATGATAATTTATTTTTCGTGCTTCCAGCGTCATTGGGGCGTTACTGATTCTTCTCAGTGTTGTATTGACTGGACTGCGAAAGTGGATCTTGGAACTTCACGAGGGTCACCCGATGAAAATCCGCTTCAGCTTTTTACTAAAATAATATTCGATAACTGCCATTTAACTGCCTGAATTCAGCGTATAATAATAATATAGCTAAAAGTCATTCCACATGCAAGGTATTCATAATTTACAAAAAGGTTCTTCACAGGGTTATATGCTTTTGTATGAAATCAAAATGCAAACTAATTTTTTAAATAAACGCGATTATTACATTTCCAATGTCTTGTATTCAATATTCCGTGCATATTACGTGACATATTTGCAATAATCTGCATACTTGTTTAGTATGTATGATTAATGATCATCCGTCTAACAATACTGCGATACGAAACTTACTAAAGAAAAGATGAGTCCTCCATCTCCTGTTTCACAGATGATCAAAATATTCGGTAGTCTTTTATTACACATCTTTTTATTTTACTTACCATTTTTTATACAATGCAATTTAATGACAATAAAACAATAGTTTGAAAAATGTTGCACTTAGGATATATTGATACTTACAAAATTTAATAGTAGAATAGCTTTCCCACAAAGACAACTATGTTGACGCTACGAGCAGTGCAAAAATCAGTCGCACACAGTACTGTGCAAAAATTGTTTTCTGTAATGATCAAGTATGTTAAGATTTATTGCTTAATACCCTGTATGTACTTAATTGTTATTAAAAATAAACCGATCGGGCAATCGATCAATTCGTGAGAGCATACACGACCCAACTCGTCACCTAAATCTTCCATTAATACCTCAATGAACTCAAGCTTAAAAATATGCAAAGTAGTAGCAACTGGAAGTTATAGCCCAAGATTTTGTCTGACTTGTTTGACAACTTTAGGGCATCCCACAATAAGTAATCCTCCAGTGTGTCCATCTTATCAAACCCAAGTCCCTTGTAACGCAAGCTATGCTTCTCATTATCAGGTAAACGAATACCTCGTCTCATTTTCCCCTTGATCAATATCTGGATATCTTCATCCTGGGGACTCACGTTTGGAAACGAGTTTAACACTGTCTCTACTGACCTTACAACTTGAATTATGTCCGTGACATTGGTTGCCTCAATTGTAGAATTTTCGTTTAATCTTTCGAACATAACTAATGAGATGGATTCGGCTTTTGTCTGAAGAATGTTGTGCACCAGAGGATAAGCGTAAGATGCTGAGATATTAAACACTCCTACTTGCTTTACGTTGACAAATATTTTATCAAACTCAGTGACTATTTGTGGACTGATAAAATCTCCTATTGAGAACTCTGTTATTGACGATTTAAACCCAGGAGTGCATGACAAGTCCATGTTATTTATACCGATCTTTTTCGTAGTAGGAGGTAAATCTGCAATATTCAAGTATACTTCATATCCTGGCCAGTCACAATGAAAGTTGAAATATCCATAAAACTCTTCCAACTGAGTTTGGGGCTTCACAATTCGTTCTAACGCAGCAGTAGACGGAATTGTATTTCTTAAGTTGAGATATTTCAAGTTATGTGGAATTATGGAACTAAGTTCCTCTGTAGTATTACAGTTAATCAAAGTAAGAGAAGAAATCTCTCCTTGGACATTTTGTAATACGTTATGACAGTATTTGACATTCAAATAAACTTCCCCAGCAGGACGGTTAACTTCAATTAAGTTTGTTCCTGCTTTGCTGATCCTCAGTGTGATTCCTAAGTTAAGCAAATCTTTCTCAACGTCCCATGTTGTTCCCATTCCTACAGGAACTTTCTCAAAAAATAAAGTTTCTTTTAATGTAGTTGGAGATTTGTAGGAATCTCGTTTGTCATCTCCGTTTTGCTTGTATGTAAACTCTCTCAGTTGTGGAAGATACACTCGACTAAAGTTTCCGAGAAGGGATACATTTTCTAAGGTAATGGACTGGAGAGCTGAAGCTTGTTGAATTGATGAAGACAACTCTGGTGCATCTATTAAACCGTTGCGGATTGTTATGGCAGTTAAGCCGGCTTGACTATTCGCTATCTCGCTGTACCCCGTAAATGGAACGAGAGGGCCTGTTGGACCAATAAATTGGAACTGATTTCCGGAAGGAGATGGAGATTTTGGTATAGTGGCTTTCAGATTTCCTTGTAATGGCTCGTCCATAGTTGCATCGGGTTGTGGAGAAAACTTTCTTTGACCTGAATTGTAATTCAAAGGATTCGCTAAATAATAATAGTCAACGAATTTATGTCTCGTATGAATGTATCGTCTTACCGATAAACAGGGGAAGCGCCACAAGCCCTATTCCGAGGATTATGACTGTCACCCATTTCCATTGCACCCTGATTTGTATCGAATTGAATAAATTTTAATCTAATCCACTAAGACCACTTCTTTAAATCATTGAAAGTCCATTAGTACTCACCTGCTAGCAAGCAGTTTTAGTTTACCACGAAGTGTAGTATAGTCGTGCAGATCCGTAGAGAAAGGTGCCATTATTCGTAACTAATTTATTTTATTTTATGCAGTCACAAGTCACAATCATAATTTTGTTACTGAGTGAGCTGGAAACTTTGGAAGTGTAAAGCTGATGTAATCCAATCGCTCGAAAAAATTCCTTAGTAATCTCAATCGGAGTGTAGGAAGACCCTGTCTGCAGAAAACACGCTGGATCAACACACATTGCTCGTGAAAAACTCAGGTGCAATGCAACCAATGTGATGGTGAAGGCCACTGTAAACTCATATGTCCGAATGAAATAAAATGTCTAAACCTGTTTTTGTGTCTCACGTTACAGGTAAGCCATATTCATCAAGACATTTTGTAACTGGTTGTATAAGAGCATGTTGGAGAGTATTCCCAACTTTCCCTACTGTACGAAGA
>JAQGAB010001025.1:0-19486 GCA_034696565.1 Isotomurus graminis
TTCTCCACATCGCCCAGCAATCCACCTTTGTGCCGCTAAGCAGCTGTCCAGCCCAAGGGTCCGAATCTCCCTTCAGAAACGCAGTCAGGTCATATCCGTCTAATACCCTCATATTCCTCACAGCAGGTTTGATTTATATAAGAAGTGACCACGTGGACTCCAAGACTCAGCATTACTATGTGTACCTTTTTCATAATTTAATTAAAACAAACAGTTCTATACACAATTAGTGTTTAGCTTTTAGCGTCCTTCACGTTCGCATTCTTTTAGGAGAGCTTCACGAGCTACCGGGAATTGAGTCTTTAAGATTTCCGTCCTGGTTTTGATTTCTTTCTCCGTAAAGCCGTTTCGTCTTGTCCAGTCTAAAAAACCACAGTAAAATATTCACATTGATTTGAATTATAGCGAGCAGTAAGGACACTTTGTTTAATTTCTCGTACCTTCGTGATACTCACGGGACTTTTTCCTGTAAGCACTTTCAACTTCTTTTGTCGTAGCTTCACGTGGGACGCCCAACAGCTTTCGATATCCTTCCAGCCTCAGCATCATGTAAAGGTCTTCCAGGCCTCCCACATTGCTAAAGTTCTATTAATTGATTTACTATAGTTAAATGACTAATGATTTCTGATTAAGTCCATCCAAATTAAAGTAGTTTACCTCTCCCTGGTAATTATTGTTCTTTCGTCTCTCTTCCTCTCTAGGCTAAAATATTACGCTTAATTAACCAAATTCTTGTGGGGAATTGTAGGTAATTAACCTTTTGTGGTGGTTCTTTGTAATTCGAGTAGTTAGTCCATTGCCCTCGGGGTTTGGTCGGGTTTTTCGACTGAATATTTAAAACCAAAGGTAACCTTTTAGCTTGTTGAATGATAAATATAACTAACCTCTTTGAAAACATCCATGAATATGAGCCCAGTAACTAAAAGAAACAAGCAGGTACACGTAAACGAAATGAAATCCCAGGTTGAAATCCACGTGGAAATGTATCGCCTAAAACGGTTGTACTCTGGCTCTAAATATTCTGCCACCCGTTCCATCAAACTAATGTCCTTGTGAATGGAGATTGTGTATCTAATAAGAAGGAAATCCATTATAAAAGGTTAATTGATAAGAATTAATACAATTGAACTCACGGCTTGGGATAAGAATATTTCTTTAGGATTTCCGCATCGTCTGGACTCACTACAGACACGTTCAGTTCCAGGCCAATCATCTCAGCCCAATTGGTGATGCTCCGGATCTCATCTTCTGCTTCATTATTCAATAAATAAGCTACAATTCCAACGTAGCCTTCTTCCTGAGCTCTTCTGACTCTCGAACGCCATGTGCATCGATTGCTGTGACTTAAAATAACTGTCCACTGTATATTTCCGTGTTTTCGAGCGTCTAGAGACTCTTTCTTTACTGCAGGAGGGGATTTCAAGTCGCCACAGCCATCGGCAGGTTCACCAGTCACCATTGTCGTCTATAAAGACAATATAATTATCATAATTTCATGCAAATAGTAATAAACGTGTGCCAAACTAACCTTTTCCTCGAAGTCACTGGAGTCCAGGATTTGTTCAAAGGGAACTTGAGTGAGTAGGTCGTTCTTTTTTCGTACTTTGTGCGTCACAGCAATTCCTCCGAGACCCTCGTCGACGATAAGGAACAGTGTTGCCACAAGCCACACCCGATGATGCATTGTGTGTGTGTTTATTCGATTTGTGTGTACAGGTTGAGAGTGGAGAGTGGAGAGGACCCTGAGACCTTAAAACTATTCAGTACACTCGTTCCTGAAGATGTGAAGTGGACCCGTTGCCCTGGATGAATGACACTTTTAAATATTCAGGTCTGCAAACGTTAATGGTTAATCATCTCCTTGGTTATCATTTAAGTTTATCACTGGAGACTGATAAATTGGACGGGGTACTTACCAGAAGTAATTAACAATTTAATGAACAATGTTAACGTAACCCGGGACGTTAATTTAAATCCAGACACACTCACAAACCGTGGATGTGTTTATACACAAATGAACTAAGGTGTCTACGGAGTGGTTGGTTTTTAATTAATAAAGAAACACAAGTGAAGAGTCTTTGAGGTTTCATGGCCGAAGATTGACTCACTCCTGACTCGAGACATGCCAGAGCAGAAAAGTAAAGCTCATGAGAAAGGGACAAGAGTCAGAAGAAAGGTTTCATATTTCAGTTTATTACTCCAGCCTTGTAATTGTGACTTGACTTCTGCTTAAGCTTCTGGTAGAATTCTTGTTCCTCCTCATCCAACCCGGCCCAAACATTCCCATTTACATGTGAAATGGAAGAAGAGATTAAATAGTTGAATAGGGGAATTATCTAAAAAAGAGGTGAAGTTGCATACGAAGCATTTGAAGGGTCCTATGGGGAGTCCCTGTGAGTTTCTTGGCATTTGAGACGGTGGGATTCTTGTGTGAAGGTTAACTGGCACTTTTTGAGGCTGCAGATGAAGGTGAACTGTTCAGGGGGGGCTTTTGGTTCGTGTTCTTTGAGGGGGAAAAGCCCTGAACGGGGTTTGACTCCACACCAACGACACGGCTTGTTTTTGAAGTCTCACAGGGTCATGGCACTCTGGACCGACTGGATGTGATATTTATAGCCCAGCTTTACTGAATGGTTGTGGACCCGGAGGATGTGGTTCTCAATTGGAGTGTCAAAGGTCAGAGGGTTCGTTCAGAGGAGAGTGAGCAGAGGAATGAGGTGAGGGAGTCGTGGTGGATGGGCTGGTGGGCTTTGAGGAGGTCGAAATTCCTGTGGGGATTGCAGCTGAGGCAAAGAAACTTGAGGGACGACTGGTGACTGGTTTCGTTGCGCCGGGAAAGGTCACCCGGGGTCAGCGAGGACTTTCCACATGGAGTAAAGCACACACGCTCCTTCGACATCCTCAACAGCCTCGCCGTGGAGCAACTTGTCTTCTTTCTGTTTGAAGTTGAGAGAGCAAAGATTGACGATTTGATTTGATTGTGAATCGTCTTCTGCGTCTTCTGGAAGTGAAGAAGAGTTTTCTTCGGACTCGGATGGTTCGTATTCAGAAGGGAGCTGTTCAGATTTCATATTTGTTGTGAGAGACCCTTAAATTAAAATATTCAAGAGTCAATTCAGACTTACTCATCGTTACTTTCCTCGACCTCTTCACTTTCGTTCGTGATGAGTTTAGAGGCTGCTTGAAGGAATTGTGACTTTATTCTGGTACGCTGACTTTCCGAGCGTCTGAGTCATTAGAGATACTGTTCTTCTGGAACAATTGGTGTCTTCAAAGTCTGTAGTCTCCGTGGAAGAACCTGGGAACCGACACCATCACTGGATTTACTCTAAGATGTTAAAGTTCCATGATGTTTCGTGAGGTTATTTGTTTAAGTAATACTTCTCAATAATGGAGAGCTACTAAAAAAGTTTTGACTAGTAAAAAAACCTGTCCATTGTCCCCCTCATCATCACAAATATGCGTCTCATTTAATGGAAATTGGTCTTGGAAGAATTGTGACACACACTCTCTTTGTAGACTTAATGTAGGCAACCACACATAAAAGGAAGAATGCGAAGAATGAGTGTGCTCTGATTTCCCATGTTTATTAAAGTGTCCAATATTCCATTTCAGTTGAGGTTTGGATAAAAGTCGTCATTAAGTATGCCCATTAAGTATATAAATATGTTCTCGTGGCAGGAGTAAGAAACATGGATGGCTTTACAACACAACAGTCCACACACTTTTCATGAACAAAGTGGATAGCGTGCGGTGGTGGTGGTGGTTATGTTGGGGAGAAGTGCAGTGAGTCTTTCCCGGAGACTAAAGTGACTCATGTGCAAAGTCTGCATTTATAATAAAGTAGGCACAGTCAATTAACTCTGGAGCAAAATTCGGAAATGCTTAGTGAGTAGAAGAATTAAATGATTGTGTTTAATGGAAGAGGAATAAAAGATTTGAAGTCGTGTGTTTCCACTTTGAATTTAGAGAATAACAAGGAACAAACATCTTAAGACACTGGAAGGTTTCTTAAGGGGTTGGTGAAGGGTTGTTTGGTGATTCCCTGGAGTGACAGGGATTGTTAGAATCCTCCTTGGCGAAAGGGACAGACTTCCACTTTAAAGGCTTCGGTTGTGAAGGACCACGGCCTTTCAAAGGCAACACAAGTTCAGATCCTTCGGGGTGTTTGTTCTTCACGTGTCTGTTCATCTGTGACCTGGTGACCAAGCTTATTCCGCAAATGACTCCCGCGTGGATGGCTTGGTGTTCCTGTGACATTTGATTAAGCTTGAAGACCCTTAATCAAGTAGATTGAATATTAAACTCACCCTTAATGTCAGAGTGTTGGTAAATTGCGTCCACAGCCTTTGACGTCGCAGGAAACGTCCTGCACGCGTTAAAAGGGAAATTAGTCACTTAATATATTCTCGTCGTGTGTTAACTCACCCCAGAATAAATATCCTCATGAACCTGGCGCTTGTGTGCATCCATAGCCACCTTAACTTTCGTGTTGAACTCACAATGGGGGTTCTTTTGGATGGTAATGGTAGTTGTGGATATTAAGGTGATATTCCGAAGGGAAGGGCCGAGTCTTGCAGACGGGACAACTGACCCTGTCGGGCGTCGGATGGGATTTGTTGACGTGGAAACGCAGGGACACGGAATTCTTGCAGACCAGCTGACAGTCTTCGCACGTGAATGGGTTGGGATTGTCCTTGTGGATTCGTACGAAGTGTGTGGAGAGTTCTTCGGGGATTTGAATCGCTTTGAGCACACGAGACAATCGGAGGGCAGTTGTGATTTTATTTCTTGGGCTTTTGGGTTGTGTTTGGAGACGGTGTGGATGTTTAAGTCGGAGGGGTGTTTGAAGTGGCGTGGGCAGAAGACCCAAAGGAAGGCGTAGGGAGGGTTTGGAAGACGTTGGAGGAGGCTGAGATTGTCTTGGGCACGTTGGGTTGGTTTCTTGGAGATCTTGGGGGGATATGTGGGGGGAAGTGACCTCGTCTTCGTGTTTTATGTCTTCAGGCCAGGCGGAGAGGTTCCAGGAATCTTGGAACTCGATTGGTTCTTCTTTTATCTCCGGAGGATCTTCCACAGACTCGTGCAGCGAAATCTCTAACGTTTCTGGAAAGTCGACGTCTGTTGACTTGTCAGGTTGATCGTCTTCGTCCATTGTTTCAACGTTCCAAGTCTCCTCAGCGGTGAAGGAATCGGCGTCGTCGTCTTCACTTGGGAAATACTTCGTTTCCAAAAGTCTCCCAGCCATTGGATCTTCAAGATTGTCTCCGTTGCTCTCCATCTGGCGAAACAAGTTCTGTAGTAAACTCATCTTGACCTTGTCTTCACTTTTGGACATCCACGAATCACCTCCGAGTCCTGGAAAGTCAAAACTTGGTCTTAAGGTTTCCTACGAGAACATTAACAAATTAAAGGCGAATTTACGGTGGAATATCTGCGGACGACGTGGTTTTCTGCCGTTGCGCTTTTTCCTGTGGAAAATCTTGGGAACAAGTTGCATTAATTGATGAATCGCTTTGATTGCCGTTCTCGCAGTGAATGCAAAGTCCCTCGTTGCTTGTCGACACTTGACGCAGTACTGGCCGAAAGTTAACGTGGTCGTGTCGTCTTCTGCTGCTGGCGTAGACGAAAGAGCCAACGTTAATATACTAGCGACTTCATTCCACGAGGATAACTGTGCAGAGGGCCCTGGGAGGAGCGCGGTCCGTGTGGGAGCAGCAGCGCTTCCGCAAAGAATACACGAATCGCGGGACTTCCGCATGGCTGAATAAAATCCTCAGTGGAGGAAAATCATAACAAACCATTTGGCGGGTGTAAATTCAAACTGGGAGTGTGTGTCACTTTGCCCCGGGGAACTTGCAACTCGGCCAACACCGCAGATGACTTGTTAATGAGCGTCTTAAATCGTATGAAAACGTACAATTTGATGTCCTTGATTGCTTAAGCAGTGATTTAAGTGTTTAGACAACTCTTGCGCAAATGAAACAGATTCCTACCCGTGGATTTAATACTTAAGGTACCACTCCCTTCTTTTTGACTGGTTTGTGAATTACGCCAAGAATATTCGAGAATATTTAAAATGTCTTATTGTCTTTTAATCTTAATTGGAGCATTGGAGGTTCTTAACATTAACCTTAGTTTATTTGTACTTGTTTAAGGGTCTCGCCTGCGAGTCCCATTTGTTACGTAAGAAGGACTTAACTCTCCAAGGATCAGCGTCTAGTCTGCTAAGTCCTTCTCTGCCTTCTTCTCCTCTCCCTCTGCTTAAATAAACGTATTAAACAATTAAGCAACGAAGGATAAGTTATTTGTGTGTCTAATTAACCTCCTCCAGTTTCCCCCATTGCTTCCAGAGATATACAGGGATCACGAAAAACATTGACGTGTACAAGAAAAACCACAATGTGCTCAAGACTTTCATTACTTCTGTCCAATCCACGTCCGTATGGAAGGAGATTGCGTACCTGGAATTTAATTAAAGTCATCCACAGGTAAGGACTCAATTTAAATCCACGTAATTCATTAAACGTTAAATGAACTTACGGCTGAGGAAACGAATATTTCTTGAGTATTTCCGCATCTTCTTGAGTTACTTGAGACACATTCATTCTCAGTCTATTTAAAAAGTCCCAATCATAACTCCAGAACTCTAATTCTTCCTTCTCATTCATAGAATACGCTACAATTCCAACGTAGCCTTTGTTCCGAGCTCGTATGACCCTTGAACGCCAGCTGCAGGCATCGCTGTGTCTTAAAAGAACTGTCCACTGAGGATTTGTACTTTCTGAAGGGTCTAAAGACTCTTTCTGGGCTGGAGGAGGGGAGTTTAAGGAGCCACAGGCGTCTTCAGGGTCCCCATTCACTAAAACTGTCTGCAAATACAATAAAAATATATTTCTAAACCTACCGAACTATTTATCACGCTCTTTAAACACTTGAATAATTAATTAATGAATTTACCTGTCCCTGGAAGCCACTGTAGTCAAGGATTTGGTCAAAAGGGACCTCAGCAACCACTCCGTGTTTCCCAAGGGCCTTGTGACTTACAGCAACCCCAGCAGAGGTTTCTTGGACTATCCAGATTAATAGAAATGCAAGTGTTGCCGTGGCTACGAGATGTCTCATGTTCCCCTTGAAAGAATAATGTAACTGTTGTTTGAGTTTATGAATGGAAACCAATACACACAACCACTCAGGTTTCCGTGTTCTCACTTACTACTGCCTTACAACTCTGTGAGTGAGCTTTAATAGTCCAGATATTTCCTGGAAACCTAACCACAACCATTGCTCAGTACGTACTAGTAGTAGTAAGTTTAGTAGTGCTCACTACGTACTAAAGAATACGGAAACATGAAATTCCCACACACGCACGTGTGTGTTTAGTTTTCTTACTCATGAAAGTCCGAGTGAATCATGGGGAGTAACGTGTAGCAACAAAGCGAATTTCTGGATGGACACTAATTGTGATGCAAAAGAACATCCCATTCCAGTTGGCTTTGCGGCAGAATATTCCTTTAGGATTTTTATTTGATTAGTCACTTAATTAACGTCAATGAAGCCAACACAAAATTACCTGTCAGTTCCCAACGTCAAATCGAACCTATAACTATTCCATGAGCGGATGCTTTTGATTAACCTTATCAATGAAACATAATTGTTTCTATTCCTCATTAAACGTTTAATGAGATTAGAGAAGTGATTCACTGTTACTAAAATTAAAGTTTCAGTGACAGACACGTTCGCATTGGTTCACGAGAGCCTCGCGAGCTTCTGGGAACTCCGTCTTTAATATTTCTGTTCGTCTTTTAATTTCTTCCTTAGGGAAGCCATGTCGTCGTGTCCAATCTAAAAGAATCCCAAGAGGATCTTAATGAGTTTACATTGTAAGAATAATCCGGATAGTGTCTGCTGATACCTTCGTGGTACTCTCGGGACTTTCTCCTGTAGGCACTTTGGATCTCCGTCAGTGTCGCTTCAGGAGGAACGCCCAATAGATTCCTCGGTACCCTTGAAGTCTTAATCTGTTGGAATATTCATCCTTAGTCGATTGATTCCGCCTTTCTCGTCTCTCCTTTTGTCTCCGCTGATGAGAAGAAGTACCAAAGATTTAAGTGTCACTTCAAAAGTGATTAACGAATCTGATAAAGTGAAACCATTCACGTGTTTTTGGGAATTCGTACTCTCCTCCTTCTTTCGTTGGCTTCTCTCATCCTTCCTCGGCTTAAATAGAACAAATGTTTCACACTCATTAATTGATACATTCAGATAGATTACCTGGTTTTGTGGTTCTTGAGGTGTTTTGTAGCCAAAGGTCCATTCCAATGTGGTTTTTCCTGGCCAACTGATCTGCACAGAGTGATTAAGAGTTATGGAATTGGGGAAGGTTATTAATAGAAATGTATATTCGAACCTCGTCTAGATTGCCCCATTTCTTCCAAACAAGGAAAGGGACAGTAATGAACATTCCGGTGTAAAGAAGTAACCACAATATGCTTAAGGTACGTGAGTGGGTTCCGTCCACATAACTCGAGTCTTTGTGAAAGGAGATTGTATATCTGCAAGAGACAAGTTAAGAGTGTCCGTTTGGAATTGAGACACACACGTAATTAATGACTCACGGCTTGGGATACGAATACTTGTGTAGTATTTCCGCATCATCTGCACTTACTAGAGACACGTTAATTTCCAGTCCATTCAAAGAGTCCCAATCGGTGGAACGGATCTCATCTTGTGCTTCGTTATTGTTGGAATAAGCCAAAACTCCTACGTAGCCTTTGAACTGAGCTTTTATAACTCTTGAACGCCAAGTGAATCGATCGCTGTGTTTAACTAGAATTGTCCATTTATTTAAAATGTGTTTGGGCTGCAGGGACTCTTTCTGTACTGGAGGAAGGGAGTTTAAGTCGCCACAGGCATCGTCAGGGTCTCCAGTCACTAGAGCTGCCTAGAAATACAATTGAACACATTTGTACTTGGAATAGTTCCGTTATTTCCGTAGTGAACAGTACCAACTGACGTTATTACTTTATTTATGGGAGTGTGTCACGTGGTTTAATGTTTAAGTAGGTATTAGTATCTGTAGAAGGAATTTGCCTTCTCCTGGAAACGACTGTGTAGTCCAGGATTTGGTGGAAAGGGACCTCAGCAACCACATCTGTCTTCCTTAGCAACTTGTGACTTACAGATACCCCTCCAAGGCTTTCTTCGACTTGCAACACTAAAAAGACTGTCACTGTGGTTACAAGATGAACTTGTCGCATATTTCCCCACAAAGTTGGAATGATTGTATATTTTTCGCTTTTGCTGGAGTACAAAACTGCATGGAAACCCAACACGACTCATCCAATCACACAGCTTCCTTTGCTCTTGGTTAACACTGCCTGAATTACACAGGACAGAGCGATAATAGATTTTTTCGACACTCAACCACAACCACTTTTCAATAAAGATAAGTAGGAATCATAGCATGTCCGTCAAATAAAGCATTCTTGAGGAGAGTATACGCATAAGAGCAGAGAAACATATTGTGGAAGAGTGCAAAGTACAAGGCGAATGTACAACCCATCCTATTTTTTGATCCAATAAGGAGCAGATTTCCCAACACACCTTTTTGAACACCGAATCATTTCAATCTAAACAGTTTAAGAATATACGTAAAGCACATTGCAAAAGTAATGAGTCAGAATAAACCACACATTTTTTCATTATGGGATATGGAATGAATTGACTTAGTTAAAGAAGGACTAAAGCTTAATGTGAGTGTAAATGGAATATTGTGAGGAATAAAGAAGTGTGTATTATGTGAAGACATGTAGAGCAAGGTCATGTTGCATATTTTATACAGACAAGATGGTCTTTACCATCTTTGTGTCCAAGGAGAAGCTTAGTCCTTACACGCCTCATTTTTCATCCAATCAATTGAATCTGGATAGTTTAAGAATTATTTGTATCTCTGTCACTGCTTAATGAGTCATTAACTTTATTTAAAATATTATTTGATACGTTTATTAACATATTGTTAGTTTAGCATAACTAAGGCTTATCAATGGAAGCTTTTTTACGACAACATATTGACTCACACAAGATGATCTGCAAGTCAGATAACATGGACAAAGAGTTTTGTGCTGCCCTTTCAGTTTATCCCCGACGATTTTTTGGGTACCTTCAAATTTATAGATCCGTTTAACCAGTTTTTTTAAACTTTGCACAGTAAAGTTGAATTTTGAAATAAATATTCTTTGACTTGACTTTTTAGAATGTCATCAAAGGTGGATGCTAAAAACACTTTTGTTAAGTCAGGAAAACGTTCATCTGTCAAATAGTTCAACAAAAGCAACACGCTCATACTTCGCCATAAAGTTGGCAGTCTTTCCATAAATAATGTTATTATTGAATTCAACTGTGCATACAACCACAAAGGGTTTGACGTCAATTGACAACTCAAAGGGTTAATAAACATATTTATCGCTACATTTCGAAGCGAAACCCAATCAAAGCAACTGATGAACAAGATTCACTTTCAAAATCCAAGTCTAATCAGACAAACAAAGTTAAATTAAAAATACTGCAAATATTTTAATACACCAAGAACATCTTAGACATTTAAAGCTTTAGAACCAAATGAATAACTAAAAAGCTTTATTCACACTTTTGGTATTCAGGAACAAATGTTATTGACAATCTATTTATTCGGATATCTGCGCACGTAACAATCAAGGTTTATCAAACACGAAAACATTTGTTTCCATGTTTACCAATGCCTGTGAAGTTATTGTGATATGTTGAATGATTCTTACCCGAGTAAGACAAAGGCTAACGTCATTAAGCAGACTTATTGAGCGTCACATGTTTGATTCTCTGGCTCCTCGTCTTGATAACCGAACAATAATATGTTTTCAATACTTCTTCGCTTACGCCGTTCATTGGAGTGATAACAGATTATGAGCATAAAAGGACAATATTCTTTGAATGTGAAAACATAACTAAGCTTGCCAGCATCTACATACCTTGTTTAAATTTTTTAGCAGAATTACCTGACCAAGAAACATGAAACAATTAATTGGTTTCGCATTGATCTTCGTCTGCATTCAACTAGGTACGCTTACCAAATATTTTACTATCCGTTTCTATAGAAATAAACCGGGTTATTCGTACTGTGAAGAATATAACCAGTTAAGCTAATTGTGAAATGTCTCAAGAGTCTACTGGAAGTAGAAGGAGTCACTGTGACTAAGATGTTTAGTTCTTAATATTTTCAGGTGCTGCTACCGAACGCTGTTATCATTTGACAGAAGGTCATCGGTTTCCGCATCCTCTGTATTGTCACATGTACATGTCATGCGACGGAGAACACGAGCATGAAGAACATTGTCAAGTTGGACTAGAGTTCAATGAAGTCACTCAAATGTGCGTGTTGCCCCACGAATCAAATTGCCACCCGAGAACAACAACAGTTAGGCCAACAACAACCAAACGGCCTGACCGGTGTGACCCTAAAAACTGTACGCTGCTTCCCGGACCTGATTGCCATTCTTACTACAAGTGTAACGAAGAGACGCGGCGGCTGGAACTGGAAGTTTGCCTGGGATTAGCGATCTTTCGACCTGATTTGCAAATCTGTATTCCTTTCGAGTTTCTTGCTGAAGCTTTGCAGAAATTGTTGCTTTGTGACAAGTTATTCTGTCCGGATCTTCTTCCACATGGAAATTGTTTGAAAGGGAACGGAGATTGCGGAAGGACATTTTGGAGAAGGAAGGAAGGTCGTTTGTCTTGTGTGGTGGATCTTGTTGAATGTCCAGTAGGAACAGTTTTTAACGGAGTGGACGGTTGTGCAGATTGTCGTGAAGTCTTTCACGATGGTCATGGGTGTTGTCGTAGTGATCACGATGAAGTAGAAGATTGCGATGATGATACCGGTGACGCTGATGATTGCGAGGAAGATGACGAGGAGTGGTGCGATGATGAAGATGATTAGAAACACTTTACACTGAGGATGACTTTAAACAATTTCTTGAATTCCAATGCCTTTTTAATAAATTCTGCTTTACATTCTTTTGTCTTGAATCTTTTATGTAGATTATTTTGTTCATAGAGATCTTTAATGGTGTCACTAACTGGAAATCAATGGTTGTCTCCCATTTACTTTTGTATAACTAGCAACTTTTTTATGTACAAAGTCATTTGCGTGTGTATAAAGTATTGTGAAGTTTCCGCTCTTTGTGTAACCATACAACCGATGAGCCCAAAAAATCTGAAGTTGTTTGTTTTGTTTTAATACACACAATGTTGTTATAGCGCTTGACAACTGAATATTCACTGTGTGCTATTCCCATGAGATAATGGAAGGCTTAATGTCAATCTGCGAAAACAGGAGACGAGGTTCTGGAGTTTTTCCTTATTTAGCAACTCAGATTAACAAAGTGTTAATCAATAGATCCGCTAGTTCCGTATCAATAAAGTGTACCAAGAAGATTGTATGTATTATCAAGAGACTATAAAAGTGTTATGAACAAACTGACCAGTTCTATGTATTAGGTTCTTTCAAAGGATACTTTCCTGCTGTACAAAGGCCCATAGTTTTGTTTACATTTCTGGATGTTTTCCAGACTTGTAAACTAAAAAAGTCCAGAGAGCACCCACGTCTCCCCATATATCGTCATCAGACTCTCTGGTATTCTCTTGGAGATCGTCTAAACCTCTCTGACGCCTTTCTGGATATGTTTGAAAAACATTCTGTTTTCAATACAAAATCAACAACATATGTTTACAAATAGCATCGTATACATAACGTTGTGCTAAATACGTGGAAGTCTCAAACAGCTTGAATGTATCCAATTGTTTTAGCATTTCAGCCCGACTATTAATGGGAACTCTTGCTTGATTCGTATTCTGTCATCCGAAGGCAACCCTTTCGGTCTAAGTCAATAAAATGTGTTCAAAAATGCATATATCCCTGCTATGCTTTCGATTCATGATTAATTAAGGTGCAAGTAAAAGCTAGTGGAATAAGAAAATTGTATCTAATGCAGAGCAATTTAGCAATCTACTTTAGCGTACATAATTACAATGAAGATTATATGCATCACGACTATCATGGAACAACACATTAAACAATTAAGGTGTCGAAGATCAAGTACTGGTTACATCAGTATTGTGAGAGGTGAGACGGGAAATGCGAGACGAAGGAGGAGACGACTGAGGCAGCCGGGAGTTTGGAACAGAGATGATGAGGTTCCTACGGTGAGGGGGATTAGGCTGCGGCTGATGCGACGACTGGGGATGACGACTGGGGGACGAGGAGATGGACACACCCACTGACACACACTGACGATGACGACGACGATGACAATGACGAATGACTCACACGGACACACAACGCTTCGACACAATTAATGGGGGGAGAACCCCTGTTTATTTATAGGGACGGAACGGCGACAACAACAACAACGACGACAAAAGGACACGACACTTGCGACTCTCCTCCTTCACTCCACATAACACAATGACAGGGATGATGTGGATCTGCCACATCATCTCTGTTCCAAACTCCCGGCTGCCTCAGTCGTCTCCTCCTTCGTCTCGCATTCCCCGTCTCACCTCTCACAGTATGCTTAAATCAACTACTAATTCGCATACATATTGGAAATGCAGTAGTAAGTATGGTAACTTGAGCATTGTTGGAAGTTAATGTATAATTAAACAGACGTCACAATACCTGAAACGATTTAACAGTGAATATAAAAGTATCATTCAATTTATCGCAAGTTGTGTTCGAGCTAAAATGGACATTACATCATCCTAAAAGGACACATACCATTTTTTGCCCAGGTAACTGGTGCATAAAGGAGCATACGTGACGTCACTTTCGTACAAAAATTCGATATCGTTGCAGCAGAGTGCCTAAGGTACCAGAATTCGAGTCGTTGTGGTGTTTCAGTTACCTGGGCTAAAATAGGTTGCTTGGTGTAGGTTTTTAATTGTTTAGCACTTACAAATATAGTAGAAATAGATTCCAAATCCTCTTATATCACACTTACTATGGTACATGGTGGTAGTTTACAATTGACATACGTACACTGCGCTTGTATTATTTGTTAGAGATTAAGTTCAAATGGTTCAATGTACGTCTTATTATTCATTTCTCCCTGAAACGATCTGGAGCAAGGAATGTATTATAACATATTTGAGGAACAGTGAAAGCTAAAAGTTTATATAAAAATAATATTTTTGTATCCAATATATTCGGTAATGATACAAGTAGTTCCTAATTGTAATTGTTTAAGCAATCTTCTATACAAGGAGATGTCAAGCATCAAAGATACAAGTGATGAATGCCATTTGACTTGACCTCTTTGCTATGGAAATATCTCCAAATTTGAACCGAAATGCTTTGTCGTACTTGATCAACTTTTACGAATATTTGTTCGTGAACACTATGTTCCTAATGTTCCTGTTCTTATTGTTAGTAGAAGTTTTATTGGAAAATATCTCTAGTTGTTTGCCGATGAGTCATCAGTATTCCACTTATCTTCATGAATTTTCATCGGTTTTGTCGCTACCGATAGTTGTAGATATTTGTACGTGTGCATCGTCTATAAAATGAAAATAGTTACTTGATTTTTGTGAAGCTGATTATGTATTGGTTGAGTTCCTTTGCATAATTTGTTTTCGGACAACTAGTTAAATCAAAGCATATAGAGACATCCAATTAAAATATGATTGAATTCTATAAAATCACATTTTAATGATGGTTTCATCAACTTTAGTTAAACACAAGTAAGTATATTTGCAATTGACGAAATTATGTTATAGGTCACAGGTCATAGAGTATTTAATTCAACGGACCGATAAAACTAATTGTTAACACAGTTTTCAGTGCTAGGTCACATAAAAGAAACTCAGGGGATCGAGTCTCGGGCCATAGCCTTTTCTTTTTCCACTGAGTCACACCCCACCACCACTATCAGTTAAACATTATTATGTTTGATTTTGCAAGGATAAAAGCAACTTAATAAAAACTAGCTAAAACAGCCTGTCCGAGGACAAGACGAGACCAAGGATAAAGTAAATCACTAAAAAGTCTAGAATTCGCAAACACCATCACTATCATCAATTCTTAACTTTTTAGTGATTTATTTTATCCTAGGTCCCGTCCTGTCCTCGGACAGGCTTTTCTAGCTTCCTATAATAACTAGCTAACTATTATCATATTTCATTTCCATCTCATGATATAATTTGTTACCTAGATAGATTGATACTCTTCATTTTCTCGATGATTTCCTTTCCTATTAATGTTCAATAACTTCCATGAGTCTCGCTTTCAAATGTAACTGTGTTTGTAGCGTAACAATATTATTATGTCACTGTATCGGACAATCTGGTGAACGCGCAATTCTTTGGAATTGGTTGGTTCTTGCAGCACGAACAGGTGGAGTAATTGTGAGTTCCTCTTCGTCCTCATCGGTAGAACTGGAGTCAAAATTCAACGGAGTGTTTGATTGTATGCTACTAATCTCTACGTTTTCTATCTTGGATCCCAGATCAGCAAGTCCAGTGACAGCTTCGTCTCTCTGTTGTTTTACACGAATCATAGTTTCTTCCATTGTCTCCAGATCCTTTGTCAAGTTATCGAACTTGGATGCTAAACAGGCATAACTCAACCTTAAAAAGAATAAGAATAACAGAATTTAACACTCAGGGACTCGGTTACTAACTGTTTAGTTAATTAAACATACTTGAGCTCTTCAAGATTGAAATTGTGTACTCTGCTTGAAAGGTCGTCTCTGTTTCTTTCAGGGATCGAATTGTCCTCGGATAATTCTGAAGGATTAGTCTCTTCCTCACAATATTGAAAATAAAGTTTGGTAATTTCGTTGGTACTAACTGATTTATTACAGTTAGGACAAGACCTGCAAGAATCAAATAGACTAAACAATAAATCAAAAGAGGAATTATAAGTAAAATGTCTTACGTGACAGCTACTTGAGTGGAATTGTGCTTGGAGAGTAACCAGGAATCTAAACAGGCCTTGTGAAACACGTGGCCACACTTCAAGGCACACACACTTTGGGATGAGTCGTTAAGAGACGTATGACCACGTGCACGCCTTCGTCCATGTCTTCTTGGTCCCCTATGAACACTACCTTCTGTCTGGGTCACTACCGGTTCCTGGGCAAAGGTTTCTCGGCAAATGCTGCATATGGCTGCCATACTGTCGACTTGAGGATACACTTAATGAAAAAATTGTCTTTGATTAGATCAGATGAAATGACGAGAAATAGTGTTGCAAATGGGTGGAACCAACACTGCTGCTTGTCTTTTTGGAGTGGAATTAAAATATTATACGCATACAACAGATCACACTCTCATGAGTCAAATTGATTAGCCATGTATCACCAAAATGTTTATCTTAACCTGGATTTCCAGCAAACAAAAATGTTTGATGTGATAGGTAATCACTGACTAGTAGTATCAAACGCATGAGTGGATATTACATGTGATGGGGTAGGGTTTAGTTCATTCATGTAGCGTAATAAAAAACCAAATAACATTTCTATACTGTCCTGTACATTAATAATCTGAAGTATGTCAGGACTGGATGGGAGTTTACCAGTTGCTTGACGTTAAGTATAACTAAATGTAACACATTGGGTCAATGAACTAATGTCACTTAAGGTACATGTGATTCAAAAAGTGGCTTTAACCATTCATGCAGTTTTACAGTGAACAATTTGTATATTTATTAGATACCTCTTGAATGAATTAATAAATATTTACATATGCATGGATGTATACTATATAAGAAGCATATCAATTGGAGCATCAAAGATGCATGAATGTCATTTTGATTGCTTCGCAATGGAAACAGCTGCATAATTTGACGGGAGTGACCATTCCGGCTGGCAAAACGGTTAGAAGTGTATTTTGTGACTATAACAAATCAATGAATGTAGTTTATTCTAATAATTCTTCAGCTTTTAAAGATATAATTAGTTTACTGCATCCTTGATCTATACCTAACTCAAATGGTACGAAATAAACCCTTGAGGTAAAAAATCTCCACAGGTGCTCAGGTAAATGAAATAAGGCCTTGAAATAATCTCTTGTTCGTTAACACATTTATAATATTTGTCTAACTAATTTGTTGTGGTGTTTGTCTTATCGATTTTGTATTTGTTACTTACACCGAATGCAAAAGTAATGTGTTTTATTCTTCCTTGACATATTATATACACAATTTAATACTAGATATACCATTTCTTTAATATAGCATAGAAATTATATAACATTTTACCTCACAAAATACATCAAAAGCAAAATTCTTCTTATAGCAATTTCGCTTGTGCTTTAATCAGTGTAGCATTTTATCTTCATCCTGCGAGTATGTACATTTATTCCTTTTTTATTAAAGTCAGTTTGATATCAGAATTCCTCCTGCGAAACTGCCAATAAGAAAAAACAAAATTAAAGCATGAATATTGATACTGAATAACTCTGCAACTGTCATTCAAGAAGAAAATTTATAGCAAGCTAGTCTTAAGCATATCTTTTATAAAACAAGCGTTTTGGTTTAGGGACTAAAATTGTGAAATATTAATATCAGAGCAGGACGGGAATGGAGGAGTCGCTACTTCCTATCCGCTTGGGAAATAGAAAATTCTTTATATTTTGCTGGCCTGCTAAATGGATATTCAAACAGCAACAATTAAAGTTGGATATTATATTATCTACCTTAAATCGAACTAAATAGGATGCTACAGGGTATCTAAGGTTAAATTCATATACAGTCATGAAGGTTTTAAGATCTTTTGACAGCAAAGCACCTTATTTAAGGTGAATTATTGAAACCTATCAAGGACTAGGAGCATGGACTCACGTATCATCTTTATAAGTCTATTACGATTCAGCATTTAGGTGGAACGATATCTGAAGGGAAGGAGAGACACATGTAAAAGATTTATGTCAAGGTACGAATGTTGAAATCATATAAATCTACTTCATTCCAACTCTACTACTATTCAAGGTTTTTGAAGTCTCCACGCTTTACACAAGCTTTGTATGTGCCACAAAACAAACATGGAGACTCCAAGATTAAGCTAAAACATTCGTAAATTGTCTTTTAATACAGGAAACCGGTCAATGAAGTTTAGCCCATTTTGTAAAGCACATAAGATTAAGTTCTGAATCCTTCAACTACAATCTAAAACATTTTCTTTATATATAAGCAGCGGAAGCTAAGGTAGATTGAGCAATCCTGTGACTATTTAATTCAGCGCAATATGAATGTTTCCCTCTACGTGGATGTATGTAAGTAATTTTTTTTTGTTTAACTCAGTTCGAGGTTAATCTAGTTTTAACTTCCAGGTACACGAAAGTTTTATTCACGAAATTATATAAAATGATTTGGTTAATCAAAGTTGCGAAATTGCATTCACGAAAAAGAAACATACGAAAGCTTGAACTATTCTTTTGAATGGTTGTACAGGGTGAGCCAGCTCGATGTCCCTCTGTTTCAAGCGCTGTATCTCATAAATGGTTAGAGTTAGGATTAATCTATTATTATTTTCAGAAAGATGACAAAATTTGCTGTCGAATACAATCCAAACGAATTTTTTTCAGCGACCGTATCACGAGACAAAAACCATTTATCATAGCACTGGATTTTAAACCGTTGGCGACAGAATTGAACGGATAAAAAAACTCGCAGAATTTGAACCTGTCATCCTAAAAGTTAAAATTTGGGCTTAAATTGAGGTCAACAAATTCAAGAACATTGTTATTTTATTTCAGCACCCTGCGTCTCAACGCACCATCAAAATCTCGCATCAACAGAATGACACGCTCATTAGCACATAGCGACTAAAACTCGTCATGTGAACCCTCATTTAAGAATTTTACCTGTTAAAAGAACTCTGGAGCCCTGTCGGACTTTTTTCGGTAGACTAAAAATCTACGAAAGGATTTCAGGCCCTTAAACAAGTCAAATTTTTTATTCATGGATCAGTTAAAGAGTTTTAGTCGCTATTTGCTTAAGACTGTATCATTCGGTTAATGGACGATTTTAGTGTTGAATTGTGTCCGAGGGTGCTGAAACTGAGCAAGATTGTTCTTTTATTTGTAAAAATTAATTGAAAAATAAATTTAAGTTTTAAAGTTGACAGGCTCAGCAGCTCCGAAGTTTTTAATCCGTTGGAATCAGTCAAAAAGAATCAGAACCCGGGTTTAAGTTCGCTGCATTTTATTACTTCACACGGTTGCAAAAAATAAATTTTGTTTATTCTATCTGACAGTAAATTTTGTCCGCTTTCGGAAAATGTATTTGGATTAATAAAAATCTCAACCATATCGGAGATATAGGACTTGAAAAGGAGGGACATCGAGCTGGCTCACCCTGTATAGCTTTCTTTGAGATATACAGGGTGAGCCAGCTCGATGTCCCGCTCTTTCAAGCCCTGTATCTCCTACATGGTTGGAGTTACGGTTAATC